>SJYW01042867.1:119998-174223 GCA_006410735.1 Raphicerus campestris
AAAATCACTGCAGATGGTGATTGCAGTCATGAAATTAAAAGACACTTACTCCTTGGAAGGAAAATTATGACCAACCTAGACAGTATATTAAAAAGCGGAGACATTACTTTGTCAACAAAGGTCCATCTAGTCAAGGCTATGGTTTTTCCAGTGGTCATGCATGGATGTGAGAGCTGGACTGTGAAGAAAGCTGAGCACCGAAGAATTGATGCTTTTGTACTGTGGTGTTGGAGAAGACTCTTGAGAGTCCCTTGGACTGCAAGGAGATCCAACCAGTCCATCCTAAAGGAGATCGGTCCTGGGCATTCATTGGAAAGACTGATGTTGAAGCTGAAGCTCCAATACTTTGGCCACCTGATGCGAAGAGCTGACTCATTTGAAAAGACCCTAATGCTGGGAAAGATTGAGGGTAGGGGGAGAAGAGGATGACAGAGGATGAGATGGCTGGATGGTATCACTGACTCGATGGACATAGGTTTGGGTAAACTCCAGGAGTTGGTGATGGACAGGGAGGCCTGGTGTGCTGCAGTTCATGGGGTTGAAAAGAGTCAGACACAACTGAGTGACTGAACTGAACTGAACATCAAACTCAAGTCTAATTAAGGAACAAATGATGATGGTCCTTACAAAGAGCAATACTTACCTACTAATGGAAAGAGTATCACTTTCTTCTTCTATTTGTTTCTGGTAAAAGTCAGTTTTAGAAGATAGAGGAAGCAAACAGGTGTCAGAAGGATTATGATTCTTATAGGTTCAAATTCCTCCGTGATTACATTTTTAATGAAAATTAAAATTCCCATCATGTGACACTGTACATACATTATTAAAGGGAAGGTGTCATTATTTTTCTCTCATTTAACAAATGAGAATATCAAAGAAATACACACTGTGCCATACTTTTTAGTAACTTACATTAATGCATTAATTCTAAGTAGCTTTAGTTACTGCTCAACAATAGCAAAACCTCTGGATAAGGTGTGGGAAGGAGTTCCAGTTCTGGGAGACATGGGTAAGCACTGTCCCACTGAATGCAACTACACACCCTGGGCAGTAGGCAGGGAGCAGCTATTTCAAGACTTAAAAAAAAAAAAAAAATCAATAGTAGTAGTAGCAGGTGGACAGAGGGAAAAAAGACCAGAACTGGAAGTTCAACTGAACAGGTAATGAGTTGACCATTTTCCCTCTGGTACTCCCCAACCTGGGATCAGGCAGCCAAAGTCTGGAAGAGGGTATCAGGGGCAGACAGAGGCTCCAGAGGAGCCTTCGAGTTCTTTCTCCTGGTGTGAGAAAGGGTCTCTGAGTGGTGACAGCAGGGTTGGCAGGTCAAAAATCTCACGTGAAGGGAAACTTCCTCTCCCATCAGTGGAGCTGTGGCCCACGAGGTGGGGCCAACCCCTTTCGCTTTTCTTCTCCACCCTTGCTTTGCTTAGCCCCAGACATGGGCACAGTGACAGCAAGTACATGGCAAAGTGAGGTAACTAAAGTCCCAGCTTTACTAAAAAGGAAGGCCCCAGAAAGCCGGAAGGCAATAGGGAGGTCATGAAAATTGAAGAGCCTGCCAAGCAAGGGCACAAAGCTGTTTCAGAACTTCTGAGCTTCTCCCTGAACTGCTCATGTGTGAATCTGACCTTCAACAGCATGTCAGAGGCTTTGAGACCCTAACTGGACTTTGAAAACTGAGCTGACACTGGGTCCATAGTCTGCAGAAGGTAGGTCAGAATCTGTGGCCTGAACTCACATAGGGGATGGAACAATTCTCAAATTCTTTTCATGAGATTAGAATGAGCCTGATTTTAAAAAAAAAGTCAACAAAAATACAAGAAAACTCCAGACCAATATCTTGATGAACCAGATGTAAAAAAATCCTTAACAAAATACTTTAGAGTATATAACTAAATGCCAATATTTTAAGATATATAAATCTATTGCTATATTTTATATAGCAATATATTTTAAAATAATCTCAAGGTTGGCTCAAAATGAAAAAAAAATCAATCAATGCAATTAATCTACCAGATTAACAGTGTGAACAAGAAAATTCACACAGTCATTTTAATTGATGCAAAGAAATTTTGATAAAACTCAATTTCCATTCACAACCAAAAACTCAGCAACACATAATAGAAGAAATTTTTCCCACTTGACAGGTGACATTAATGAAAAAAGAAACCCACAATTCATTTCATACTTAATGGTGACAGAGAGAATGTTTTCCCTCTAAGATGTGGAACAAGACAAGGTGTCCACTCTCACCATCCTTATTTAACATTAAATGGCAACCCACTCCAGTGTTCTTCCCTGGAGAATCCCAGGGATGGGGGAGCCTGGTGGGCTGCCGTCTATGGGGTCGCACAGAGTCGGACACGACTGAAGTGACTTAGCTTAGCTTAGCTTAGCAAGCCTATAGAGGTACAGAAAATATCAAAAATACATACAGATTGGAAAGGAAAAGATAAAACTGTCCCCATCCCAGATGGCATAATTGTCCACACAGAAAATTTTGAGGACTCAACAAAACAACTTAGTGAGTAAACAATGTTGCATGATACAAGGTCAATATACAGAAAACCCATTTTATTTCTGTACATTACTAAGGATCAATTACAAACTAAAATTTTTTAAAAACAGTGTTTACAATGAAATACTTAGGGATGAATCTAACAAAGTATGTGTAGGATCTGCCTGTGGAAAGTAGAAATGCTGATGAAAGCAATCAAAGATGAACTAAGTAAATAGGGGATAAACTGTTTTCACAGACTGAGACACTCAAAGTCAAGACGTTAGTCTTCCCAAAACTGATACATAAATTTAACTCAATTCCAATAAAAATAGTATGATTTTTTTTTGNGAGAGGAGAGACTATTCCCCAGCCTTTGAATAGTTCCATGGACCTGCCAGGGATGAAGCTGGAGGTTGCCAGGGCCACATCAGGGGACTCCATGAGTCAGCTGCTCAGAACCCCTCTGCTGGCAGGTCCCAGCCAAGCAGCTGACGCCAGTCAGCCTCCTGCACTGAAGACTCAGCCTCTCCTCTGAAGAAGGGAACCAGGCTGGTACAGCTGAGTGTCTGCTGTGGCACTAGGGGCTGGGAGCTGGCAAGGAGAAACTGGCTGTGGCCCCTTAAGTCCTACTGAGCCCTTCCAAACTCAATTGCTAATGTTCTATTTTAGGTCCTTAAATATGCATTTGGGAATAAATTACAATTTCTTCATGAAGAAAATAACTGTAAGCATCCCAGCCATTTGGGCGCCTGGTGGCCAGGAGGAACAACTCCTGTGGGTGTGTCGTCGGCTTGGAACTGTGGGCCCTCAGGACACGTGGCATAAAATGCACCCCTACCCTGCAGGGCAAGTTTGTCTTCTATATGTTTAAGCCAATAAGCTTATCAGGAGCTCCTGAAATGTAGCTGAAATCTTACTTTAAAATATTGTTTGGAGGTTTCCCTGGTGGTCTGGTGGTTAAGAGTCCACCTGCCAGTGCAGGAGACATGGGTTCGATCCCTGATCCAGGAAGTTCTCACATGCTGCGGAGCAACTAAGCGTGTGAGCCACAGCTACTAAGCCTGCGCTCCAGAGTCTGCAAGTCACAGCTACTGAAGCCTGCACACCTAGAGATTGTGCTCTGCAACAAGAGAAGTCACAGGAACGAGAAGCCCACACACCGCAGCTATACAGTGGCCTCCACCCTGAGCAACTAGGGGAAAGCCTGTGCAGCAACAAAGACCCAGCACAGCCAAGCATAAATAAAAAATAATAAAATTATTTTAAAAAATATTACTTTGTTGGAATGCTAAGAAGGCATGAGAAAAGGTTTGACAAAATGCTGAAGAATGGACTGAAGAGGGACGTGATGACCTGTGGGCCCACCTTGGGGCGGCAGGGTGCCCACTCCTCCAGGCACTGCTGGGGGCCTGCCCAACATCAAGTCCATCTTCCCTGCTCACCAACAGGGCCTGGATTTCTTTCAGGCTGGTAATATGTTAGTGACATCAATCACCTCCCTGGACCCTTTGCAGCTAAGGCTGGCAGTTTGGGTTTCTGTTTTCCTGCTTCAAAAGGGCTGGACCCATGAGCCATTCCTTTTGCCTTTCCTCCATCTTCCTGCCTACAATGGGGACATGAGGCCTGGAAAGGCAGCATCTCGTGAGTGTAAGGAATGAGGAATCATGGGTGGCGGCATGGAAGACAGAAGCCTAGGACCTGGCATGGGAGAGGCACCAACCCAGAGCCAGGCTCCAGCACAGGAGGCACTGACAGAAAGGCAAGGATTCCCTGGGAATCATCAGCCCCTAGACCCCCATCCATAGAGTTCCTGGGAGCCTGCAGAGAAGCCTGGGCAGGCCCAGCCCCACTGCTGCATTGTGCAAATGAGAGCAAGACGCCCACCCTGAGGGAGACACAGCCCCACGGCTCAGATTTCAGCCTGCCCCCCTCAGCCAGGGTCCACCTATAGCAAGCACTCAGGACAGACCCAGGGGGTGGCTCTGAGCCTGGCATGCCCTTTTCCTCGTTCTCAGCAGAACTCAGTTCACATCAATGGACACTCTTTGCTCTCATAAATCGAGACAAAGCCAGCCTCTGGGCATCCTGAGATAATGGGGAAGCTGTTTCTACAGATGACATGTTTTCAGAGCATGTCCACCCACTTCGAGAAGTAAGGAATAAGAATTAGTCATATCTGAGGCTGAATTATTAACTCTCTGGATTTTATCCATGAGGTATTTTAAATGCTCTTCTTCATAGCTGAAACAGAGTCTGCTGGATGCCACTGACCCCTCGAGTGCCTTGGCAGCCACTCTGCCCGAGATGAGGGTGGGTCACGTGGGCTTGCCCAACTGTTTCCTCCCCTCACAACAACCCACAGCAGCATCTGCAAGAACAAGCCAAAGTGCTCTGTGCCCGGGAGCACATGCTGGTGTCCAGGGATTCTATTATCAATTCTGATTCATTTCAATCCTCCAAGCTCCAGATCAGTNTAAGGAATAAGAATTAGTCATATCTGAGGCTGAATTATTAACTCTCCGGATTTTATCCATGAGGTATTTTAAATGCTCTTCTTCATAACTGAAACAGAGTCTGCTGGATGCCACTGACCCCTCGACTGCCTTGGCAGCCACTCTGCCCGAGATGAGGGTGGGTCACGTGGGCTTGCCCAACTGTTTCCTCCCCTCACAACAATCCACAGCGGCATCTGCAAGAACAAGCCAAAGTGCTGTGTGCCCGGGAGCACATGCTGGTGTCCAGGGATTCTATTATCAATTCTGATTCATTTCAATCCTCCAAGCTCCAGATCAGTAAGAGTGACCTTCACTGTGTCCTTCACCTGGTCCTGTGTCTGAGTGACTGTCGGCCATCCTCTTCCACAAAGTCTCTCGTGTCCTGTCCTTCACTCCCCCCACCTCCATCCCAAGCCTGACCCCTGGAGCCAGCCTCCCAGGGCAGCCGCCATGGGCTTCCTGCTTCCAGCCTCTTCTCACTTCCAACCCATCCATCTTAATTCTTGCCAAGAGTCTTTCTCAGACTTGTTTCCTTATTGCACTTCTTTGATCAGAGAGTCTATGACTGTCCATTGTTTGAAGTGAAAAAAAGGGGAAATTGGTCAATGATGAAAAGAGGAGATAAAGCAGATAAGACAGAATTCCTTGTGAAGGAGGTCAGGAACTGTTAAAGGACCTTCTAGAGGCTTCTGGAAAGGAAGGGCTAAGATGTGACACAGCAAAGGTGGAACAGGGTTGGGAGGATGACAGGAGGTGATACTTCTAGGCAGGAGATCAGAAAGTTGATTTGTATTTTACACGAGACCAGACACAAAACAACACACAAACAAGGAAATAAAACCTCCAGACCAGACTTCCCTAGTGGCTCAGTGGTAAAGAATCCACCTGCCAGTGCAGGAGACATGGGTTCAATCCCTGATCCAGGAAGTCCCACACGCCTCAGAGCAACTAAGCCCGTGAGCCACAACTACTGAGCCTAGCTCTAGAGCCTGTGAGTTGCAACCAGTAAAGCCTGCTCTCCCTATTTCCTTAAATGGTATTTCCTGAGTGCTTATCATAAGGTGGTTACTCCTTGAGTGGGGACATTTTTTATGGAGATCAACAAAAAATGTAGGGGGCCAGGATGCCACCGACAGCAATGATCAATCCTGGGGCAACAGGAAATAAGGGTATCTCCCTCAGTTCTTTGATAGAAGGTCAATCAGCCAAACCTGTGCCCTCAGGGCTCAAGAACTCACAGGGAGAAAAGGATGCTGACGGAGCAGCTATTCATCAGGTCCCAGGTGCAGGATGCTAGACTTGGGGGTGCTGAACATGAAAACTGGAATAATTGTCTCTGGGCCGTTATAGCTGCCCAGCTAAAGAGCTGTGCAAGATGGAGTGGGGAGACAAGTTAAAAACTGACCCCAGTACTTCCAGAACGGCTCAAGGTAAAAGAGGAACTTGCTCTGCTTTGCTCCCAGAAAGCCTAGTGAAGCTGAACTTCTGAGCCGAACGAGGTGGCAACACTCAGAGCCTCCTTCAAAGCAGCAGCTCTCAGGGAGCCTCCAGCATGCCAAGAGTTGCCCTCCCAGAAATACTGTCTCTGGAGAGATGCTGAAGGCTTGGACGGAATGTAGGGTTTTGTTTGTTCTTGACTTGGCCAAGAGGACTGCAGGGAGGGGGGAGAGGATGTAACAGCCAAAATGGAGAGAAACGGAGGTCACCCTCTATGGAAAGAGATGCTGTCGAAGCTAGCAGAGACCTCTTAGAAGGGCTGGGAAGGAGGTCACTGAGGCAGTTCCGCTCCTTTCCCCCAAACTGTCCAAGAGGGCTAAGGGTCCAGTTTCAAGAAGCAGAAGTGAGCCCCTCCAAGAGGATGCTTCAAACAGGCAGCACCCAAGGCCACAAGAGTCACAGAATTTCTGAGAAGCACAGAGGGGATTCTCCATTTAAGCACTGATTGCTAACTGCCAAGGCTTAGGGGTGAGGGCTGGGACTTCTCTCTGCAGGCCTGGTGGAGCCCAGATTCACTTGGTGGTCAGCTCCCTGGGTTGGAGTGGGCCTTCTAGAACCAAGCAAGTCCAAGAGGTTGGGCCCTGCAAACTCAGCCACTCCAAGGGGCAGAAAGTCACCTACAACAAGAAGATTTTCCAGAACAGTTAAACCAGACATTCAGGTCCACTCAGGGGGGACTGTGGAAATACATCAATCCTGATGCTGAGATGGATGACCAGAGGCCTCAAAGAGAGGAGACAAGTATGTCAGGTTTTTGGATACAACAAAGTATTGCTTCCAAGAACAAGTCTTTCAGAATTTCTAAGTAAAGGGACAACCTTGATTCTGAATGGTTATGGGGGTAAGCGACCACCATGTGTGACCACAACATGATTTTTGTTCAATATCCTGAGGGTAAGACCATCACTTCTCCTCATAATCATTCAGATTTGGAAAAGAAAAGGGTGAGCATTCAGGCAGCAGTTAGGAAAAGGTGGAAAGGAAGACTATAATGCTAAATAGTAGTCCTTAAACTTAGAGGCTAATTTAAATTCTCACACTGGAATCTCAGAAAAGTCACAGGAGGCAAAGGATAAGAAAATCAATAGCATAAAAAATGAAGACCTATCAGCAGAGCACAAAAGTACATTCTCCCCTGTTGCCCCGGGTCTACTCAACAACTCCAGGAGGTCAAGCCTACAGGCTCAGGCCTGGCTTCTCCACCACACCCCACCCATAATTAAAAACAGGCTCAAAGAAGTCTACTGACTTGCTCAAAGTCACACAGAGGTAGAGTCCAGACCAAATGAAACTTGAAATTGCAGTAGCAAAGCACATGGACCATTGAGGAGAAAGAGAGAGTCTTTTTCAAAAAATGGCAAGCTTTCAAAAATCCCCAAGGGAAGAGAATGAAGAAGTGTCCAGAGCGTGAACTTGAAAGTAGCCAAAACAAAATGGAATCTGGGGATCACAGGAGCCCTGAAGGGTAACTGAAAATATCCAGAGCAGCAAATCACTCAGGTGAGTCAACTGGGGTCTGACCCATTCCCACCCTGGCGGCCTGGGCAAGTCACTGCCCCACTCTGTACCTCTTGTTCTTTCTGGGACCCAATCTCCCAGGGTTTGTTAGGAGGATGAAATAAAACAATGGATGTAAATCAATGGGAGAAACAGCCTCTGGTAAGCATGACAGAAGTGTCTGCTAGGACTATTAGAATAGTATTACTGAGACTTCCCTGGTGGTGCAACGTAAAAGCATCTGCCTGCCTGCCAATGTAGGGGACATGGGTTCAATCCTTGGTCTGGGAAGATCCTGCATGCTGTTGAATAACTAAGCTTGTGAGCCACAACTACTGAAGCCCTAAAGCCTGCACAACAAGAGAAGTCAGGCAATAAAGAGAGGACCCTACTCACCGGAACTAGCAAGAGCCCGGGCAAAGCAATGCAGACCCAGCGCAGTCATAAATACATGAATAAAAACAAACAAACAAAAAGAATAGTATTATTGGTATGGATACATGTAAAGTACTTAGGCCAATACCTGGAAAATATGCTTTAGCTCCTTTCACTATTGGCTCTTTTTTAAAAAGTCATTTTTAACCTAATGATATTATATTTTAAAAATATACAGTTTATCAATGCATATTTTTTTGTAACTAACACATGTACTACATTTACTGACAAAAGGCACCTAGGTACATGGGAGTGTCAGATCAGAGCAGTGTCCCCACCCCAATAGTGACAGTTCCAGGGAACAGTGCAGGGACTTGGTTCTCAATTTAGCCTCCAGGGCTGCTTCCCAACATGGGCAACTCCCTTGGAGCTTCCTGAAATGAACTCGTGGATGCTCATGAGAGTCTGCACGGACCCCCAGGAATATGGAGCCCCCGAGTGGGAAGCAGGTCTAGTAGTGAGTTATCTGGAGTGGTTCTGAGGGTCTCCTTGCAGAAGAGATAGTAGCAAACGTCCTGCTTTCTGTTTTTAAGGAGGAGAATATTATGGTTATTTCCACATGCTAAATTCCCTCTGAGGCCAAAGACTGGACTCCAGGACTAATGGAAAGGGGCATTCTGGAGAAGAGAACAAGACAGTCTCCTTCTGGGCCAGGAGACTTGGCTGCCTCCATGGCTGAGGGCAGAATGGGCAAACGTTAACTTACCACCTTCGACTGGGAGAAACTCAACATCATTTATCTAAGGGGGAAACATGTCTGATCAACCTACTGGTATTTTCTGAAGGAAAACCAGGAAATGTAATTTATTTAGGCCAGTGCTTTACAATTTTGCGGATACAAGGGGCACTTTTAAAGAACACTGATGCCTGGGTTCTATCTCAGAGGTCCTGACCTCCTTGATCAGGAGTAGGCACAGGGGCACAGAGGTCTAAAAGATGCAAGTGTGACCAGAGTCACCAACTTACACTTGCAAAAAGTCTTAAGGCTTGAGATGGGATTGCTGGGTGAGTAAAAAGTTGTTCTTTCAGAAAGAAGAATACAATTTAAAAATAGGCAATGAAAGGCAGGGGTCAGAGAACATTTCTTAGGATATAAAATCAGGATTCCTTCCACTCTCCCACCCCTGTCATTCAAAGATGCAGCAAGGTCTGATCTTGCCACTTTCATGAATGATGTGGGATAATGTCCCCACAGCTAGAGACGATGCAGGAAGTTTTCCATGATGCTAAAAGGAGCCTGAGATGCCCAACAGATGTCAGGGTCATCCTAGCGCTGGGAGCTGAGCTGTCAGTGACTGAGAAAGCATCCTTCCACACTTGGGGGTTAATGAGCTCTGTGAGGCTCTGGCGTTGAGCACAGTGGGCTCCCGAGACACGGCACACGTTGTGCCATTGCTAACCCCATGCAATGGGATCATGGGTGTGGTACTTAGAAATAAACACAAAACCCTGCTCCATCTCTGCGCACAGCCATGGGCCTTCTGCCATGGCATGCCATGATAAACACAGCTAAGGTCCAGAGAAGGGCCACGATGAAGGCACAAACTTCCACGTAGGAGGAGAAGACGAAGTAAGCAGAGTAGGGAGGAGAGCTTGGGCAAAGATCGTGGAGGCTCGCAATCCAGGCAGGTGGACAGGGCTTGCCTTCCAAAGTTTTTTGACATGCTGCCACGGAGGATCACCACTTTGAGTTTTAAAAGAGCAATTTTACTAGCAGTAAAGGATGCGGTTTTAAAAAGTGGATATTCAGCACACAGAACTTATCATCCCAGAGGGTGCAGTGACTGAAAATAGAAACTGGGATAAGGACATGATTTATTAAGAGAACTCAGAGTCTTGGAGAATACTGCTAAGTTTGAGAGTATTTCCATGAAAGGCGACCGACCTCTCAAAATGCTTGTCAGCATCACTGTCACAAACCCCAGGGCTGGCTCAGCGAGGCATGAGTTCTAGAAATGGGAAATCATTCCTCCTCACTCTCTGCTAGCTGCCAAAAGGGTGACGCCACAGGATATTTTCAAAACTGTCCGTTGAGAAAGTGTCCACAATAGTGATGCCACAATACAGATATCATAATGATGTGACTGCTATGAGATTTTCCCAAGTTCTGTAATGAGGGAGATATACATTGGAAAGCATAAAGGCAAAAGGCAGAACAACAACAAAAAAGCCATGAAAGGGAGTATGAAAGTGAACATCACTCAACTGTGTCCAACTCTTGGAGACCCCATGGACTACATAGTCCATGGAGTTCTCCAGGCCAGAATACTGGAGTGGGTAGCCATTCCCTTTTCCAGGAGATCTTTCCAACCCAGGGATCGAATCCAGGTCTCCCACATTGCAGGCGGATCCTTTACCAGCTGAGCCACCAGGGAAGACCAAGAATACTGGAGTGGGTAGCCAACCCTTCTCCAGGGGATCTTCCCAACCCAGGAATCAAACTGGGGTCTCTTGCATCACAGGCAGATTCTTTACCAACTGAGCTATTAGGGGAGCTAAATAAAAGCTGAAAAACCTTCAGTTAGGAATAACATTTCTGTGGAACTGGCCAGAACAGGCTTGCTTATTGCTAAGTTTAGGAAAAAAAAAAAAAAGTTAATTTCCCATATTGGCTCTTTACAGCAGAAGGCCAACCATCAAACAGTTACATTTCCAATGTTACTGAAGTTTATCCAGTACCCTAACTGAGAGACTTTTGAGAGGTGAAGAGAGTGCTCTTAATAATTCCACTGGGACCCCTGCATACATGGGGACCATCCTAGATAAGGATGGTCCCAAAGTTGGGCTTGGAATTTCCAGGCAGAATTCAGGTTTTCTGAGGGTGCTGTTAAACAAAATAACATTCCCTTATGATCTGAATTCACATAAAGGGTAGGAAGATTTTCTTCCCTTCTCTGGAGAATAAAACAGAGGTGGGGGAGAGGTGAAGTCAACGTGGAGAATGATGGTGAGAGCAATGCCCCCACCCCGCCTGCCCATTGGTGCTTTATTTTTCACTTTAAATCAATGGTTCATAGCTTTGGTTGAGTCCCAGGGGAGTCTTTCAAAATAACTCAGGCTGGGGCTTACCCCAGACAAAATAAATCATCTCTGGATTTTCTTAAAAAGTCACTACTAGTAGTTAATGAAATGGTTTGAAACTTCAAGGTAAATAAAGTCGAACAAATGTCTCCAAATCCATTCCATAGGCCCCTCCCCACGGGAAAGCAATGAACTCAGGTGAATAAGACAGCCATGAGTCCCCAAAGGTGGAGCCAGGCCCCTTCTTCCTTCTGGGCCCCTCTTCTGCCCCACATCTTCTGTGGTCTGTCTGGATCCGGGGATGTAAAAGCTGCCCTTTGGAAGGAACAGGGACTTTGCCACCCTAGCTGAGGCATACAGCTTGGAAGGCCACTTCCTGGGGCTTCTTGGGATGATGGCACGTCCATAGTGGGTAATTCCCCATCCCCAGGGGTTTTCTGTCCTAACATCCAACTCTGGGGTCCTTTTAACCACCTCTTATGCCATTCTCCACATCTTAGACTAACAGCAAAAACACAATATGATGAAATGTAGTACAAAACTTCTGTCTTTCTCCACAACACATAATTAAAGCTATCTGATTAAAAAGCTAAACATACAGTCTCCAGGCAAGAATACTGGAGTGGGGAGCTGTTCCCTTCTCCAGGGGATCTTTACCACCCAGGGACTGAAACCACATCTCCTGCAGTACAGGCAGATTTTTTTACTGTCTGAGCCACCAGGGAAGCCCATATGTATATATAAATATGTACATATATATGTATCTATGTATATCACCCGCTGAAAGAGAAAAGTAGATCCAGTTCTAGAAGCTATTTGGAAAGGAAATCACAAAGCACATCTCTCTGCTCTTATCATCTCCATGAGGTGNGAATTCAGGTTTTCTGAGGGTGCTGTTAAACAAAATAACATTCCCTTATGATCTGAATTCACATAAAGGGTAGGAAGATTTTCTTCCCTTCTCTGGAGAATAAAACAGAGGTGGGGGAGAGGTGAAGTCAACGTGGAGAATGATGGTGAGAGCAATGCCCCCCTGCCTGCCGACTGGTGCTTTATTTTTCACTTTAAATCAATGGTTCATAGCTTTGGTTGAGTCCCAGGGGAGCCTTTCAAAATAACTCAGGCTGGGGCTTACCCCAGACAAAATAAATCATCTCTGGATGTTCTTAAAAAGTCACTACTAGTAGTTAATGAAATGGTTTGAAACTTCAAGGTAAATAAAGTTGAACAAATATCTCCAAATCCATTCCATAGGCCCCTCCCCACGGGAAAGCAATGAACTCAGGTGAATAAGACAGCCATGAGTCCCCAAAGGTGGAGCCAGGCCCCTTCTTCCTTCTGGGCCCCTCTTCTGCCCCACATCTTCTGTGGTCTGTCTGGATCCTGGGATGTAAAAGCTGCCCTTTGGAAGGAACAGGGACTTTGCCACCCTAGCTGAGGCATACAGCTTGGAAGGCCACTTCCTGGGGCTTATTGGGATGATGGCACGTCCATAGTGGGTAATTCCCCATCCCCAGGGGTTTTCTGTCCTAACATCCAACTCTGGGGTCCTTTTAACCACCTCTTATGCCATTCTCCACATCTTAGACTAACAGCAAAAACACAATATGATGAAATGTAGTACAAAACTTCTGTCTTTCTCCACAACACATAATTAAAGCTATCTGATTAAAAAGCTAAACATACAGTCTCCAGGCAAGAATACTGGAGTGGGGAGCTGTTCCCTTCTCCAGGGGATCTTTACCACCCAGGGACTGAAACCACATCTCCTGCAGTACAGGCAGATTTTTTTACTGTCTGAGCCACCAGGGAAGCCCATATGTATATATAAATATGTACATATATATGTATCTATGTATATCACCCGCTGAAAGAGAAAAGTAGATCCAGTTTTAGAAGCTATTTGGAAAGGAAATCACAAAGCACATCTCTCTGCTCTTATCATCTCCATGAGGTGGTCACCTCAGCCTTGGATCTGGCACATGAATCCCTAGGGGATGACTCAGATGGTCACCACCGTGCCCTGCAACACTGGTCTGGTGTAAGTTTTCTGATGGCAAGTACAACTGATTCCCTTTGCTCTGTGCTGCCCCGTGAAGCATATTTTATTTTTGATGCACTCTATTGTTCTTAATGGAAAACTTCTAATGAGCCAGAATTTGGAAGTAGCCATTTACAGCTGAGTTTTATGAACATCATAGTCAAGAATTAGAAACAAAGGTAAAGCTGGATATAGCTGTACAAGTCCACATAACAGATTCAACTCTCCAATTTGCATCCTCACCATTTGTAACATTTGTAAATAGTCTCTGCTCATATTTTCTAGCCACCCCCGCCCCAAAATGGGCTCCTGGGTCCCACTGCAGAACATTCTGGAACCAGGTAAATATTCAACATGCTACTTTCCTCTTATGCTCTCACTTTATAAAAACCAGGTGAGCCTTTGTAGCTGGGCAATACAGGTTTTTAAGAGGTCACCACCTACTTGAAGAAAAAACTGAACTCTGGGCCACTGAGAGGTGCCAACCAGGCTCCCATCACTGATCACAAGTAGGACCAAGAGAAGAAGTGGGGAGGTGAACCTGTTTGGGGTCTTCTCAAGGAAGCTTTTCACTTTGTCATTTCTTTAGTAAAAAATGAAGTCAGAAGTGCCTTCATTGCCAAATGGGACTCTTTAATTCCTCACCCCCTCAACCCCAAGTCAAGAGCCAGCGATCTCTGAGGCTAAGGAGCAACCAGGACAAGCCTGGAGGGTCCAGGCAGCCAGAGGGGCTCTTGTGGGAAGGAGTGGGAGGAAGGAGATGGGCCAACCAGTTCAGCAGGAGTGAGGGCACATCCTGGGTGATCCAACTGCTGTTTTAACCACACCAGCCTTCTCCCAAATGGCAGGTCTGACGGTATGAGTGGATAGGACCTTGTGGGTGGCTCATCACCACACGTGACCAGTCCTGGAAGTCAGGACACAGAGACACGAAGAGCAATAGCATTTCTCGTGGCATTGTTTTCTAGAGAGAGCAAGAGGGTTCTACTTCCAGCTGGGGGAAAAGACTGCCTGGCATGGCTTTCTATTTTGGATCTTGGCAGTTGGATTTGTAAACAGGAAAAAGCTGGAATTCTGACTTGGGGATGGGGTGGGGCTGGAAATGTTTCAGATTCACATCCTTGTTGGAACTGAGCAGACACCAACTCGAGGGTAAAGGCCAACTCGGGAAGAGCAGCAGGTAGTTCCAGACCCATCTCCCCCACCCCACCCCCGACCTCAGTACAGGTTTTAACAAGAAGTCGACCTTTTAGAGCTCCCGGCCTAGCCTTTCAGCATCACACTTCGCCAGCATCACGCATGGTGACAGGCACAAACTCCATCCTCAGGTCCTTCTTGAAAGGATACTCCTGTCCTGAAGAAGCTTGCACACACTGTCTGATTCTAAATTGGAGCCTGGCTGGCAGATCAAGGAGCCCAACTCAGACAGTTTATACTCAACCCAAAACGATGCTAAGTGGAGCAACCCATAGAGCCGAAATTAATTCACAATAGTAAGTTCTGGCATATTTACTCTAAACTATCCTTTGAAAAGTGTTTTCTCTTACTTCAGGGCCCTGAGAAGACAGTCTTAAACCTGTTTTAAAACTGAAATATACCCAGGATCACAAAGAGTTATTTTTTTTAGATCAGTTCTCTAAGATAGGTAAAGGAGACCCTAATAATGCCGTGAATCATCAGAAATAAAATCTGTGATCCAGTATCACACAGCCTTTTCTCAGTGCTCCTTAGTCATGACTTTACCTTTGATGCCCAATAACTTCATATACAAAGGTCTTCATTTATAAAAGTAGATAGGACATCTCTGTTAAAGACACTACACCAGCAATGCCCTGAGGGCTCTCAAACATCTATGAGAAATAAGAAATCTACATACATGTATAATGTTTACAGCATGCTAACTATATGGCTGTATAGAAGCATCCAGATAGTAGTAGAAAAGTGACTCAGCCAGGGGATTAGCTGAAGAAATGTCCCATAGCCTACTATCTTATAGCTGAGGTTTAAATCACTATCAACCATAAACAATGTGAATAAACATATCCATAGGATGAAGTCAGTGTGTTTGATAAATTAGTTAGTCTACTTTGCTCTAGTGAATGTCAACATTTGCCATCAGGCTATGCTAACAATCCCTGGGTAAACATTGGGTTTTTTTGTGTTTTTTTTTTTTCCTCCAGGTACTTGCCTATCAGTGTTAATAAGTTGCTAGCTTTGTTAGCAAAAAAAGGTCCCTTACTCATTTAGCTCACACCTAATGTGTGACACAGGGTACTGGATGAAAAGTCAGATTTTTATACCAATTGCCTTTTGAAGCAATTAGTAAGAGCAACACGAAGGGCATTTTATGCATAACAAGACTCTCCGTTCTACCCAACATCTGTAAGTAACCCAGCAAATGAAGAGGCATGCTGGATGCAAGCGATACCTTGGAGACGGACAGTTCCTTCGATTTAGACTCAAACAGGTGCTCCAGCTTGGAGGTGTCCACCTTAATGGGTTCCAGTTTCGACCACAGGAATTCTCTGCAGCGGCCATTGTTCTTACACGGCCACTCAAAAGGCCGGACTTCGTTCCAGAACAGACGAATGGTCTTCTTTTTCTTGGTGAATGCTGGCTGACCCCTNAATCATACTGTTGAACATATTTTTCCTTGACATAGAATTAATAGAGTATGGTAAATTTCTAAATGCATCTCTAACATGCTAGCTGTGTGTTAAATAAAGAGTACTGAGCTCAAAATAAGAAAATTAATCTAGCCATGATGTGTGCTTGCATGGCTATATTAATGAGTGAAATCACCTTATCAACTCTTGACAGCATCTTCCTTCTCCTGGGAAATGGTCATTTCTCTCATTTAGCCTCAGGGGGGACTCAGGTATTTGAGCCAGGGAGCCTGGGAAGAACACAGTTCTAGCCTCCAAGGAAGGCAGTTCAACCCTGAGACATCCTGCAGGGACCACCGTCAACACCTGGTTTCGAGATCAGCTATTTTCTCCACTTTGTTTCCATGAGATAGGTTAACCAAGATCTGACACCCACTGGCATAATAGTTTACCTTGCTGCATTGACTTCATTGTGGGCCCATAGATTATCTTTTTTTTTCTTTTTTCCTGGTCATATTAAGTGGCCTGCAGGATCTTAGTTCTCCAACCAGGAATTGATCCCCAGGCCCCTGGAATTAAAAGTGCAGTCCTAAACACTGGACTGCCAGGGAGTTCCTAGATTATCATTGTTTTCAATCCTCAGAGTAATTTCCTTAAAGCCACATCGAAAAACTCTATTCCAAAAGAACATTGCACCTTTTCTCTACCTAGTGAGGAAAACTTGTTTGTTTCCAGAGTCATCTGTGAATGCTTTAAAATAACAGGAAACACATTTATTGGATAGATATTCTGATGGATACCATGAGGGCTCGGTGAAAATAAGGAAAGCATAATTCAAGCAATGGGACTTCCCTGGTGGTCCAGGGGATAAGACTCTGCCTACCAATGCAGGGGACACAGGTTCAAACCCTGGCCCGGGAAGATCCCATATGCCACGGAACAACTGAGCCCAGGTACCACAACTCTGGAGCCTGTGCTTTGGAGCCCAGGAACCACGACTACTGAAGCCCTGGTGCCCTAGAGCCTGTGTTCCACCACAAGGGAAGCACTACAGTTTGAAGCCCTTGTATTACAACGAAGAGAAGCCCCCTCTCTGCAACTAAAAAGAAAGCCACGAAGGCCACCTCTGCAGCAATGAAGACCCAGTGCGGCCAATCAATAAATAAAATTTAAAAAATAATAATTGAAGCAATGATGAAGAGAGTGGTCCTTCCATGGCTACCTAAACGGGGAGCTAATTGTCTCCATTAATTAGAGCACAGCGCAACCGAAAGCACATGAATGTGTTTGGGCCTGGCAGTTTGACACAAAGGAAAAATATTCAGATCATCACCACCAGTTTTAGGCACCACTGGGATAAACACCTGCTATGAACCACAAGAGGGCCAGATGGAAAAATAATTCAAGCACACACTGACTTGATGGTGGGAGTAGTGGCGTGATTTACACAAAAGTTACAGCAGATTTAGCTGGGAAGGTTTTTGGCTGAAAGATCTCACTAGACGCCACATAATGCTACAGGTATTTTACCATTAACTCTTCCTTCTTCGTAAATATATTTTGTAAGGGAAAAGGCAGAGAAAGCTTTAATGTTTTCATATATTCTGTTATCAAAAGAATTCAAGTAAGAACTCACAAAGTGACCTTTAACCCTAAGGAATACATAATTCAGGAATAAATATTTGCTGTTCCTTTTTCTTTGTAAATATAATTCTGAAATGTAGGTCACAATTTTGATAGATACTGAGGAGAGAGTCGTGAGGGGATGGCATGGGATTCTTGGGAGCATCACCACAGATACCATGGCACAATGAATGGCTGGGTTGGGAGTGAAACAGTGATTTTTTACTCCCAGCATGGCATCAGCCAGATCTGAAGCACGTCCCCATCTATCGGAGCCTCCATGAAGTATGGATAAGAGCATCTCCCTTCTTTACTGAGATGCACCACAAGGTATTAAAGAGCAGCATTTGGAAGGAAGCAGCTAAGTGCTACAGAAATGTGAAATGAATTATTAGCATATGACCCCACAAAGATAAAGAACGAAAAAGCAAGTCAACCCCTGGCACGTTTGGACCATGTGCCAGGTGTTTGGTGCAGGACAAACATCTGGATGTGTGATTATATATTTTATTCTTCCCCCAGCTGTTGGAATATTCTAAATATTAGGGATCAGCAAAAAGTTACTCTGAGCATTTGAAAAGGGGGACCTGGTGAAAAGATGAGACCATTAACCGGGAACTAGTGGAATGCTTCCAAGAAAGATAACAAACCAGGTGAAGAAAAACCCTTATGTCACACCTACTTTTGTGTTCTGGTCCAAAGGCTCCAAATCAGAAAGATGCTTCATCAGTTTGCTTGAGAGCATCCTCTTACAGCCTTTCTTCTTCTACACTTAGACTTTCCAATTGAATAACTCGGTTACGTACTAGGACAAAGTTAGAACACTTTGCTGGTTCCAACTGATTTGATGGATGATAATAACTTAATATATGATGGAAGTGTTTCTAGATTCTATAAGAGCCACTGCTTCTCCCCTCATCCTAAGGAAAAAGGAAACACCAATGCTATTTTGTTAATTTGTAACTGTGTCTAAATTCAAGTCCAGTATTCCTTTTTCTGATGTAGATAAACACTTAGGGTGTGATTTCAGTCAAACATTGTCTTAGTCTCTGTTTATCCCTTCTCTGAAGAGGAAAATGACATTTGCTATTTATCTTTTTGAAAGTATATTGAAATAACCTTCCACAAATGCATATTATGTACATACAAAATATTTCCTGTGTTCTGATTTAAGTTTAAAATACTCTCTTTTTAAATGGAAAGGATGGCTTCAAGTTTGACTGACACTGGACAAAATACTTGAGGAGCTGTCTTGGTATTGCCACAAACATCAAAAAGATTAAAAATCTCGAAGACAAACAGTATTTATAGATACTGACAATTCCTTCTTAGCATGGGGCCATTCTGTACGTCACAGTTTGGACAAAACCCTTCTGTAAAGTGCTGGATATAACTCTGAGAGTTAAAAGTACCCAGATTTAGTCCTGAACCACAGCTTGCAGGGGGAATATTTTTTATATGGCCTCTGGAAATACCACCATTTAGATAGAACAGTGATATCAGGCCGAGTTTGGAAAGCATACTGCTGTTACAGAGAAATCTGTTTTCCTGATTCCCGGAGTCTTAACATTTTAAGACCGCCATTACTCATCTAGGACTGAACCATCTGCCCAGGACAATCTTCCATGGCTCCAGGACCAGGAGTAACAGGACGTGATGGGGAGCTGGGACGGAACCAGCCTGCACCAGGAGGTTGAGCCCCGAAGCTCGGAGAGCCAGCAGAGAACTGGACAGACAAGATGGTTCAGTTACAGCCAGTTCTGCTGAGGTCATGGAGTTCTGCCTTGTTTAAATTAGACTTTACGCCTTATTTAGTCAGCCTTCCTAGAGTTAAAAGTTTAGTGTCTCCGCTGTCTTCAGTTGGCTGAGCCTACAGCAGGCTGCAAGCCATAACACTCGATTAAACCAAGCAGTGCTGGCTGCCGGGTTAGTCAACAAGCAGCGTTAGGCGCCTGTACCCAAGAACTGTCCTCTCTGACAACGTGAAAGAAAATGGACCCACAATTTGCAGAGCCATCAGGAAAACTGCTGATGCTCCAAGGCTGCAGTGTACAATGGCACTGCTTTTCTCCAAATAAAGCTAAGACAACAGGCAATTTCTCCAGGGAGAGCCTGTCTGTCTGCATTCTAACACCCACCCCCATACCACAGGCCAGTCATCTTTACTATCTTTTTTCTTCTTCAATATTTTACTTCTGTTTGCATGAGGTCCATGTTTCTTTGTTTGCTCCGATTAATTTTATCCTCTATCAGTGTAACTTAAACCAGATCGACAATTCCTACGGGAGGAGCACTTAAAAGGGATCACCCTGTTGGGCAGAGCCAATAAATAAAGAACATGCAAATGACAGAGGAATAAATTAATCCTAACGTATTATCCTGTGAATTAGGATTAAATGTTAAAGTGAGCTTTATTTTCAGCATTCTCCCTTTCCATCATACACTGACAAGTTTTATAAATAATTTTGCTGTAGTAAATGGCTCTGCAAACCCTTTGCTATTAGTGACAGCTCAGGTCACAGCCACCCCCGAAGCTTCCCATTAGCGGCCTCTCAGTATGAGTTTGCACGTTGGGATGGTTCCTGCTGCCTAGAAGCTTGTCTGATGTTAATTACCCCATCAGTTCCCCTCTACTCTCCCTTCACTCACCTTGGGGATGCTGAGGCGTTCCTGGGGAGGAGGATGATACCGTGGGAACCTCTTGCGAGTCTAGAGATGAAGGGCTACGACCCAGGGGGGTGGGGGAGGCGGGGGCTGCCGGTGAGGTCAGGTCCAAGGAGAGGTCAGCTCTGGCCCGGCTCGCACTCCGGCTTCTCAGCTCCTTCTCATGCGCCTCAGCTGCCAACTGCTCCAAGTATTTGTATCTGAAAGTTAAATTCCAAAGGGTTTCCGTAAAAAGAAAGAGGAGCCCGTGGCTGGTGCTTGTTTATGGATGAAACACCTGCAGAGTGAGCTGGTTTCCTGATGCAAAGAGCACAGCGCAGGGCTGGCTGGAGGGCCCGTCTGCCAAAAACACCCAGCAAAGCCAAGATGCTAATGATTAAAAATCCTGCATCATTCATAACCAAACAAATTGGGGGAAGTGGTAACATCACAGTCTCCAGATACCAGATCACTGCTGCAGAATCCTAGTTTGCTCTTTTAGGAAACATTTGTGCAAACAAGCCAAACAGCAATAATGACCATCAAAAAGCCCCAACAGTGACAGCTGAAAACCACACCCCCTCAGAGCTGTCAGCTGTGAAATGGGAGGGTGTCTTGGTGCAGCAGACAGAACAATGCCCCAAAATACCAAAAGGTTGTTGGATGAAGCCCTCCCTGGATTTCTGAACCTGCTTCAACGCTAACAGCAATGTGACTGGAANCATCATACACTGACAAGTTTTATAAATAATTTTGCTGTAGTAAATGGCTCTGCAAACCCTTTGCTATTAGTGACAGCTCAGGTCACAGCCACCCCCGAAGCTTCCCATTAGCGGCCTCTCAGTATGAGTTTGCACGTTGGGATGGTTCCTGCTGCCTAGAAGCTTGTCTGATGTTAATTACCCCATCAGTTCCCCTCTACTCTCCCTTCACTCACCTTGGGGATGCTGAGGCGTTCCTGGGGAGGAGGATGATACCGTGGGAACCTCTTGCGAGTCTAGAGATGAAGGGCTACGACCCAGGGGGGTGGGGGAGGCGGGGGCTGCCGGTGAGGTCAGGTCCAAGGAGAGGTCAGCTCTGGCCCGGCTCGCACTCCGGCTTCTCAGCTCCTTCTCATGCGCCTCAGCTGCCAACTGCTCCAAGTATTTGTATCTGAAAGTTAAATTCCAAAGGGTTTCCGTAAAAAGAAAGAGGAGCCCGTGGCTGGTGCTTGTTTATGGATGAAACACCTGCAGAGTGAGCTGGTTTCCTGATGCAAAGAGCACAGCGCAGGGCTGGCTGGAGGGCCCGTCTGCCAAAAACACCCAGCAAAGCCAAGATGCTAATGATTAAAAATCCTGCATCATTCATAACCAAACAAATTGGGGGAAGTGGTAACATCACAGTCTCCAGATACCAGATCACTGCTGCAGAATCCTAGTTTGCTCTTTTAGGAAACATTTGTGCAAACAAGCCAAACAGCAATAATGACCATCAAAAAGCCCCAACAGTGACAGCTGAAAACCACACCCCCTCAGAGCTGTCAGCTGTGAAATGGGAGGGTGTCTTGGTGCAGCAGACAGAACAATGCCCCAAAATACCAAAAGGTTGTTGGATGAAGCCCTCCCTGGATTTCTGAACCTGCTTCAACGCTAACAGCAATGTGACTGGAATTCACTTTGTTCTCTCGGTGTCGACCATGGAAAGTTTTTTATATTCTAAAATATTTCTGAGTAGGACTCAGACATCCAATAGCTTGGCCCTGACGTCACATATAGTTTATTCATCAAAGTCAGTTTAAAAGAACAAAGATACATCTGTTTTGCATTTCAGGCAGGCAGAACCCACTAACTGTTTATTAAGACCAGCTACCAATCATATTCCTCATAGAGTGCTTTATAGATCAGACCAAAATAACTCTGGAATATGTGCCTCTTCCAGATGTCTGCTAATTTTACCCGTCATTATTTGCTCAGGAATAAATTCATGAACTCAGCTGTAGCAGGTTTTAGACTATCATGTGAGCGTGCATGCTAAGTCGCTTCAGTGGAGTCCGACTCTTTTGCAACCCTATGGACTCTAGCCCACCAGACTCCTCCATCCATGGGATTCTCCAGGCAAGAATACTGGAGTGAGCTGCCACGCCCAACTTTAGGGAATCTTCCCGATCTAGGGATCAAACCCATGTCTCCTGCATTGGCAGGCAGGTTCTTTACCACTAGCGCCACCTGGGAAGCCCCTTTTGACTATCATACCACCACAAAACTTTGCAAATGCTTAGTCCAGACCCTCACTCACATCCACCTGAACTCACTGCTTCAGTTACTTCCCAAGGGCAAGTCCCCAGCCCTGGACCCTGTAGCCCCCACCCAGACACTGCACACATGGTGCTCTTGCTTCAGCTGGATAAGAAAGGCAGAGCACACAAATTGAACCTTTTAAAAGAATGTCTTTAGAAAGAATACATTTCTTCATCCATCCTTCAGGGGGTGTGGCTCCCAGGTCTGCAGTCATCACAGCTCTCCTGCCAGGCCCCAGGACGGGCTCACACGCGCATCTCCCCTAGGGGGCCCTGTCTTGACCACCACAGCTGGAAGTGATCTTGTCCTTGCCTCTGAACTCATGTCGGATATGTAGGCCATTCAACTCAGATGGCATTTTACATTTACTGCCTGGCATATTTAGTCATCTTTTCACATATGTAAGTCTGTTTTCAACAAGCAGATGATAGGACTTTTTGAGAACAGGAAGATGACCATCCTCAGTTCTTTCCCTGGGCACCGTGCATTCATGGGCTAATGGGAAGCAGGCAAAGAACCTGCCAGGAGCAGCCCACCTGCTCTCGTCTCCCTGTGGCCCAGGGCGCCAGAGGGCAGGGCCACCCGATTTCACTTTCTTGGGGAGTGAGCTTACTTTCCTGGTGACTCTCTGATAAAACGCATGAAGTGGATCTGCATTTACAAATGTCTGCCTCATGGTTAACAGGGTGAAACTCGACCCAGAAACCAAAACTTTAGAGACTCTGGACTTTCCTTGCCAACAATGTCATCTCTCAAAGAGTAGGAAAAGTACCAAAAAGGAGGTATTTCTGAAGTTAATGCAGATGGGCCCCAAAAATCTACCAGGTGGTGGAAGCGACAGGGATCGTGGAAGATAGTGGTTTTGAGGGCAAGTGTCGGGGCCTGTATTTTATTATAAAAGGGCTGGGGACAAATGGAAGGCCAGGAAGGCTGGGAGGCCAGGAGATCCCATCGCGGGCACACGTGTCCCCACATGGAGTCCAAGCGGCAAGGTGAGGGGGAATCCAGGGCAAACAAGAGGATCTGGACATGTCCTAGAGGTGGGGATCCTAGAGTAGGCAAGTGATGCTCTAGCAAAATCAGGGAGAGAAGTAACGAAGCCCCAAACAGAAGGCTTCAGGCCAGGAGGACAACCCATCACCAACCTCCATTTCAGCCAGCCCCACCCTGGCCTATCTGGTCCCCTCCCTGTGGGCAGACAGGCTGGCAGGTATGTGCTAGCAGCTAAATGGTTCACCCCATGTTCAGGGGGGACCCCAGGGGTCCAGGGTTTGTGTAGACTTCTCAAAGACTATTTCTGTACACCTCTTGGCTCATGGATGTCACCCTTGAGGGTCCCTGAGACAGGCGGAGGGGACGAGTCAGGGGTTTAATCTGACTTGTTTTTAGGATGTTTAGATGACAGAGAAAAATGGCAGGATTTAGGGTTAAGGGGTCAGTTCTATAGACAAAGAGTACTGGAGGCTAGTTGCAAAAAAATGTGAATGTATAACACTACTGGATTATACATTTTAAAATGGTTAAAACAATAAGTTATATGTTATGTATACTTTTCCACAATTAACACTAAAACATGGCAGAGGCAGGGAGGCCCAGGGTCAAGAGCTGCCATGTTGCTGTGTTCCCACGATGGGTGGAGTGGTGATGGGCATGCTTGGGGAGCGCCAGGCAACCCAGCATGGAGACCTGCAAGCTCAGAAACCTCTCCTGCCCCATGGACACCTCTGGCAAAACCTGGGGAGGAAGCTGGACCTCTATCCCGACCTTCCCTGCGAGGGTGATCTAAGTGCTGCTCGATCCTAGGAGCCTGCCAGCCCATTTGATGATGGTCATACCTCAGCTGCCTAGCAACACTGCCTCCAATCAACAGACTCTGAGGTAGTCTCCTAGGAACAAAGTACTGGGTTTCTATCAGCAAGACTATGCCCCCGACTCAAAATACTTTTCATTTTGCCTACCCTCGTTGAAACATTCTCATTATCTTGCCTCTGTCTACATCTAATTCATTTAACTTTTCATTATTAAATATTCTGCTGAGTGCCTGTCATGTGCTAAAAACTAAAAGCACTCAGTTAAGTCAGTTCAGTCACTCAGTTGTGTCTGACTCTTTGTGACCCCATGAACCGCAGCAAGCCAGGCTTCCCTGTCCATCATAAACTCCCCAAATCTAAATTATTAAATCTCTAGTAGTAAATTATTAAATCTCTAGATTTAATAATAAATAAGAAAATATGTACCTTTGTGTCACTCACAGTTCAGTGAGAATTAGAGAAACAGACTTTGTAATGAGCTCAATGCTCACCCAGAGAAGGCAATGGCGCCCCACTCCAGTACTCTTGCCTGGAAAATCCCATGGACGGAGGAGCTAGGTAGGCTGCAGTTCATGGGGTCATGAAGAGTCGGACACTACTGAGCAACTTCACTTTCACTTTCATGCATTGGAGAAGGAAATGGCAGCCCAATCCAGTATTCTTGCCTGGGGAATCCCAGGGATGGCAGAGCCTGGTGGGCTGCTGTCCACGGGGTCACACAGAGTTGGACATGACTGAAGCAACTTAGCAGCAGCAGGACTATGGGTGGCAGGCTGGTGTCATTGCCATCCAGGGGGCATAAGTTAGGCTCTTTACACAGGGTCCAATAGAAACCCTGCATGACTTTTCACTACACCTACCAATGACTCTTCCTGCCACCCAAGTGCTTGGAAATTCTCCCTTAAACCAAAACCTGGCTCCCTCTAACTTCTAGTCTGTCCTCAGATCATGTTCAGAATCCGCTCTTACTGCTTCAGGGTCACTTTGATGCATAATTTCCCAAACTCTCACCCAGTCCCAGCCATCCTGTTTGCATACTATCCCCAGAACCTCTGCTTCCCATAAGGCACCTCCTCCTGCCAGCTCCCTCAGACCACTCTCACCCTGACCCCCACCCCAACCCAATGATTCCCAGCCTGGATCTCATTTCTTATCACCCCTAAAGAAAAGAATCATTCGTGAACATCAAGTCAATCAATATCAGACAGAGACTTTCTTATAATACTTACAAAAAATTAGAAATAGACCTAACAGAGACTTACTCTGAATCTGCACCATTATCAATAAAACAGCTTACCTAAAATTATGGAATGGGATGACATGAAATTTTAAAATTAAAAATTAAACCAAATTTGTATGCATGGCCATTACCCCCCAAAATAGCAAAATGACATTCATCTCATTACACTAGGTTATATGAACCTCAAAACCTCTCTGCTNGCAAACAAGAGGATCTGGACATGTCCTAGAGGTGGGGATCCTAGAGTAGGCAAGTGATGCTCTAGCAAAATCAGGGAGAGAAGTAACGAAGCCCCAAACAGAAGGCTTCAGGCCAGGAGGACAACCCATCACCAACCTCCATTTCAGCCAGCCCCACCCTGGCCTATCTGGTCCCCTCCCTGTGGGCAGACAGGCTGGCAGGTATGTGCTAGCAGCTAAATGGTTCACCCCATGTTCAGGGGGGACCCCAGGGGTCCAGGGTTTGTGTAGACTTCTCAAAGACTATTTCTGTACACCTCTTGGCTCATGGATGTCACCCTTGAGGGTCCCTGAGACAGGCGGAGGGGACGAGTCAGGGGTTTAATCTGACTTGTTTTTAGGATGTTTAGATGACAGAGAAAAATGGCAGGATTTAGGGTTAAGGGGTCAGTTCTATAGACAAAGAGTACTGGAGGCTAGTTGCAAAAAAATGTGAATGTATTTAACACTACTGGATTATACATTTTAAAATGGTTAAAACAATAAGTTATATGTTATGTATACTTTTCCACAATTAACACTAAAACATGGCAGAGGCAGGGAGGCCCAGGGTCAAGAGCTGCCATGTTGCTGTGTTCCCACGATGGGTGGAGTGGTGATGGGCATGCTTGGGGAGCGCCAGGCAACCCAGCATGGAGACCTGCAAGCTCAGAAACCTCTCCTGCCCCATGGACACCTCTGGCAAAACCTGGGGAGGAAGCTGGACCTCTATCCCGACCTTCCCTGCGAGGGTGATCTAAGTGCTGCTCGATCCTAGGAGCCTGCCAGCCCATTTGATGATGGTCATACCTCAGCTGCCTAGCAACACTGCCTCCAATCAACAGACTCTGAGGTAGTCTCCTAGGAACAAAGTACTGGGTTTCTATCAGCAAGACTATGCCCCCGACTCAAAATACTTTTCATTTTGCCTACCCTCGTTGAAACATTCTCATTATCTTGCCTCTGTCTATATCTAATTCATTTAACTTTTCATTATTAAATATTCTGCTGAGTGCCTGTCATGTGCTAAAAACTAAAAGCACTCAGTTAAGTCAGTTCAGTCACTCAGTTGTGTCTGACTCTTTGTGACCCCATGAACCGCAGCAAGCCAGGCTTCCCTGTCCATCATAAACTCCCCAAATCTAAATTATTAAATCTCTAGTAGTAAATTATTAAATCTCTAGATTTAATAATAAATAAGAAAATATGTACCTTTGTGTCACTCACAGTTCAGTGAGAATTAGAGAAACAGACTTTGTAATGAGCTCAATGCTCACCCAGAGAAGGCAATGGCGCCCCACTCCAGTACTCTTGCCTGGAAAATCCCATGGACGGAGGAGCTAGGTAGGCTGCAGTTCATGGGGTCATGAAGAGTCGGACACTACTGAGCAACTTCACTTTCACTTTCATGCATTGGAGAAGGAAATGGCAGCCCAATCCAGTATTCTTGCCTGGGGAATCCCAGGGATGGCAGAGCCTGGTGGGCTGCTGTCCACGGGGTCACACAGAGTTGGACATGACTGAAGCAACTTAGCAGCAGCAGGACTATGGGTGGCAGGCTGGTGTCATTGCCATCCAGGGGGCATAAGTTAGGCTCTTTACACAGGGTCCAATAGAAACCCTGCATGACTTTTCACTACACCTACCAATGACTCTTCCTGCCACCCAAGTGCTTGGAAATTCTCCCTTAAACCAAAACCTGGCTCCCTCTAACTTCTAGTCTGTCCTCAGATCATGTTCAGAATCCGCTCTTACTGCTTCAGGGTCACTTTGATGCATAATTTCCCAAACTCTCACCCAGTCCCAGCCATCCTGTTTGCATACTATCCCCAGAACCTCTGCTTCCCATAAGGCACCTCCTCCTGCCAGCTCCCTCAGACCACTCTCACCCTGACCCCCACCCCAACCCAATGATTCCCAGCCTGGATCTCATTTCTTATCACCCCTAAAGAAAAGAATCATTCGTGAACATCAAGTCAATCAATATCAGACAGAGACTTTCTTATAATACTTACAAAAAATTAGAAATAGACCTAACAGAGACTTACTCTGAATCTGCACCATTATCAATAAAACAGCTTACCTAAAATTATGGAATGGGATGACATGAAATTTTAAAATTAAAAATTAAACCAAATTTGTATGCATGGCCATTACCCCCCAAAATAGCAAAATGACATTCATCTCATTACACTAGGTTATATGAACCTCAAAACCTCTCTGCTGTGAGTCTGGCTGTCTTTTCTGAGTTATGGGACCAAACAAACATGCCTGGCTCCACCTTGAAGAGTTAACAGATGGAGTTCTCTCCCATGTCTCTTTCCACCTCTGATCTCCATTAGTTTTCCCATCCATTTCCGTTCCATTATAACTTGGAAATCTTATCTTTTCCTGGCTCACCAGAACTCCCAACTGCTTTCCAACAAGGGATGAAAGTATATCTCCCTCACTTCCATCTTTACCAGGTAATTCAAACAGCCAACTAACCAGGAAAAGTGGCTGGTCCAAATCAAAGGAAAACATTTGGCTGCTTCCCCAAATCTCAGGTAAACAGAAAGGCAGGCTGTATGGAAAGAATCCCACATGGGGCCGTAGAGAACCCACTCCTGTACCAGCTAAGAAGACTCAGGGTAGCAGGTGGTGTGGGGGAGAGAGCGGAGGCCAGAGAAGAGAAGTAGAAACCTCCTCTGCGTGAGTTTTCCAGGTAAGTGATGCTCTACTTTGAGGGAGAGAATAGTAAATAATATGTAGAAAGAGGCAGCCCTCAGCAATTTGGAAAAAACTAGATTCCATTCTGAACCAGCTAAGATCTTGATGCACACAGTACCTGGTCTCCAGGAGCTTTAAAGTCCTGCCTGTACAGATACAACAGGACTGTCAAGCTGTCCAAAAGCTCAAAAAAGTTCAGAGTCCAGAGGGAAAGCTAAAAGATACAACTTGATTTCTTTTTTTTTTTTTTAAGATTTTTAAAATGTGAACCATATATTTTTAGTCTTTATTGAATTTGTTATAATATTGCTTCTGTTTTATGTTCTGGTCTCTCGGTTGTGAGGCATGTGGGATCCTAGCTCCCTGACCATGGATCGAACCCATACCTCCTGCATTGGAAGGCGGAGTCAACCACTGGACTGTCAAGGGAGTCCATGTCATGTCCTCCAGTGTAACAAAAAACAGGTACTTACTAGAGTTTCTTTACCAGCATCTTTCACTATAAATTTGCTGGCCACAACTGGTTATCAGGATGGCAATAATCTAATAGAACACTGGAATTAAAGTAATGCCATGGTTTTGTTTATGAGGCTGACGTAAGCATCTAACTTTTAAATTGAACACAGACAGTCTCCACTCTTCCCTGTCTCAGACTGTCCTGATCTATTTAGCTGATGGTGTCTAAAAAAAATTAGCACAATTCCACTTTTTACTGGCATAGTTCTGAGACTGATTGGTTCCGGACTGGCTCTGGTATGAACCCAGCCTTTCCAGTCTCTCCGTGCAGTAACCCCCACCTGGTGGTGGAAGGAATAACTGCAGGCTGGACAGCTATTCAGTCGTATAGTTGGGTCCGACTCTTTGTGACCCATAGACTGTAGCAAGCCAGGCCTCCCTGTCCCTCATCATCTCCCTAAGTTTGCCCAAGTTTATGTGCATTGTATCGGTGATGCCATCCAACCATCTCATCCTCTGACAACCTCTTCTCCTTCTGTCCTCAATCTTTCCCAGCATCAGGGACTTTTCCAATGAATCAGCTGTTTGCATCAGATGACCAACATACTGGAGTTTCAGCTTCAGCATCAGTCCTTCCAACGAGAATTCAAGGTTGATTTCCCTTACGATTGACTGGTTTGATCTCACTGCTGTCCAAAGGACTGTCAGGAATCTTCTCCAGCACCACAGTTCAAAGGCATCAATTCTTTGGCACTCTGCATTCTTTACGGTCCAGCTCTCACAACTGTACAGCTGGACAGTGCTAGGGGGTAAACTTGCCTTTTGCTGGTCTACCTCCAAAAACAATTTCCTTTGCTTATCTAAGTTTACCAGACACTGAATATATTAACTTGATATGGTTTAAAGGGATCCAAAGTATGTTGCCATTGAAATGAACAAACTGGTTTACAGCTTAAATATTTTAAAGCTGTTGGTTCTTTTGCTCTTTAATTCAATTGTTGGTTGTTGGTTAGTTGCTAAGTCATGTCTGACTCTTTGCAACCCCATGGACTGTAGCCCACCAGGCTCCTCTGTCTAGGAGTCTGGGAGTCTCTAGGCAAGAATACTGGATCGGTTGCCATTTCCTTCTCCATCTTCCCAACCCAGGGATCAAATCCACATCTCCTGCATTGCTGGCAGATTCTTTACTGCCGAGCTATCAGGGAAGCCTCATTTATTCAATACAGTCTTCCTAAGTGTCTGCTACCTGCAAGCCCTATGGCAGGCACTGGGACACCAAGGAAAATCAGGTATGGTTCCTGCCACGCAGGAACTGAGTACAGTCCAGTAAGGGGATGGGTAAGTGGTCAGGCACCTCCAGGGAGAATCTCAGGAGGGTCTGGCACCCTGGCCAGTGCCTGGCATCGTGTTTGGGCTCAAGTATTTGTTGAAGAAATGCTGAACAAATGACTTGGAAACACACAGGAGGGACACCTAACCCAGGCTCAACAGTGGTAGTAAAAAGACATTTAAAATATATACCACATGACAATAAGCTAAACTATATGTTTATTTAGAGAAGAGTTTTGGAGGAATAAACACATATATCTCACACCATGATGGCACTAAATAATCTGTACTTTCTTAGAAAGTGGAGATAACCAGGACACTATTCTGCAAAATGCCAGCTCCCCAAGGTCTTAGGTGAAGCTATTACATTTTAACTACCAAAGTCTCCTCTGCAGGCTTCTTTAAGAATGAAAAGTCACATGCCATTTGGTCACAATGGGAAAGAAGAGATATACAAACCTTTCTTCTCTTGCTTGTCTTTGTTCTTCTCTTTTGTCTAAATACTCTCGGCTAATCGAAGTATGCAAAACAAACAAAATGGGGAAGGAAAACAACAGAATTAGAGGCTCATAAAATTGCCAAGAAATTATTAACAGAGTGTATCATGAAAGCTGACTATCATCTCAGAAATGGAAAGTGGTTATTGTTAAATTTTTAAAATATAAACATAAAGGCTGTACTTTAAAAGTACTAAATTTTTCTATAAAATCACAGAGATGAAACAAGGGATTACTGGATTCACTCAGAACTCTAATTACTCTTCAGAAAGAAGACTTTAAGTATATGGGGAAGAGGAGTGAGACAAAAAGATTTTTAAAAGGTAAACCAATTCATCAATAAGATATGGCAATGACAAGCAAGCAATAGTATTCAGAGGTGAGTACCACACAACCAAACTCTGGTAACTCCCCAACATTCATCTCAAGATTTAAATCTGAGTGGGCCCAAGTGTCTTGGCCATTTTGTACTGCACTCTATAGTTTAGATATTCCTTCCACAGCCCAAGATTCTTCCTCTGAATCCCTCACACTTCAGTTTCTAAGCAGAGATCACTGGAAGCTTTTGTGCATTCTCTCTTGTCTTCATCCATAATATGCCCAAATCTGTCTAATTTTAATGCTTGTTTGTCTGTTTCTCCTGGTGAAGTTTCAACTTGAATCTAAATGTAAGACTGTGGTCAGTCCCTTCTCAGTATAGTATTTATTTTCCTGGAGAACAGTGACATGACAGTTTTCTACACTGAACCTCATAAGGTCGCTTAAGTTCTCTACCCCTCTGTGCACTGATAGCTGGATATAAAGGGATGGTAAGAGCAACGAAACCAGGTTAGGAGCGGGGAGAAAAAGCAACAAAGGCAGAAATGTGCTATCATTTATAAACATCCATTCTCATCACTTACCACACTAGAAATAACATTTCCCATAACCCAGGAAAATTATTATAATATTCAACAAAAATAACAACAGATAAGAACGCTCTATGAAGAAAACAGCATAAGGAACATGAATAACTTATATCAATGAGGGGGCTGATAAAGGGTCAGCCTTATGGCTAATCCCAGGCATGATTCTATAAAGCTTTTCCTATTTCATTCTTTGAATTTCTTTTCATTCACATCCTCAGATTTTCAGGGTAGAATTGAAGTCATCATAATCAGTAGTTCTGTGTGGTCTGTACTGATAATCAGCATTCCTTTCTAGACAGGCTTATTTTGCCAGGATCTCACTATGCTCTTAAATGATGAGTGAGAGTTCTTTGGTGACCAAGAGAAAATAGTGAATAGTTAGTTATGAGCATGGTCTCTGAAGATGAGGTTGCCCAGGTCTAATTCTTACACTACCAATTATATGGGCTGAATACATATTACAATACACTCTTGTCGTATTCTTCTAGGACTTCAAAGACACAAATGCTAAGATGTATTATTTTACGGGTCCATGAGGCACTGTTCTTTTTTTTCAGCATTTTGTTTTGTCTTTCAGATTGGATAATTTCTGTTGTTTCATCTTCAAATTCACTGACTCTTCTCTCATTTCTATTCTGCTGCTGAAGCCATTAAAGCCTTCTTTATGTTGGTTACTGTATTTTCTGCTTCTCTATATATTTCCATTTGCTTCTTCTTTATATTTTCCATCTCTTTGCAGAGACTTTTCATTTGTTTCAAAAGTATTTGCCTTTACATCTTAGAACATGTTCATAACAGCTGCTTTAAAGTCTTTGTCTGATAATGACAACATCTATGTCCTTTTGTGTTCAGCATATTTTGATTCTCTGTTCCCTTTGAAGATTTTTTTTCCTGAATTCCTATGACAAATTGTTTTGGATTGCATTCTGTATATTTTAAATATTTTGCAGTGAGACTGTGAGCCTTATTTAAACTCTATGAAGAATCTTGATTGTTTTCCTTTAGCAGGCAATCAACCAAGTTAGACTCAGCCTGTAAGCTCTGATTGCCTTCTGATATTGGTTCCAGTATTCGATCAGTTCTCAAATATTTTTAATGCTATTCATATCAGGTCCTTATATGCACCACCCAGTGGCCAGTCTGATACCTAAGCGGGTTCCACTCTGAACTTAGTTTTCAAAGTCTATAGTATCCTGTTTAGGTTCTAAGTTACATGTGCACAAACTAGAGATGACCTCTGGATTGCTCTCCTGACCTCTCTACTCTTCATAACTTTCCCATCATTTTCTGGACTCCTTAGGTCTCCNCCCGTGGACCTCCTGTCCTTCCAATTTCTCAACCTTAGAAACCTCCAAATTGTCCATAATGAGTGGATAATTCACCTGGATCCTTCAACTGGCATTCACCTCAACTCTTCCACAGCCTAGCCCCAGGAACTATAGCAATGAATGAAACCTGCTTCCTTGCTCCTAAGGAGCTGGTGGCCTAGCAAGTGTGAGAGAAGCAAAATAAATAATATCAAGTCAGACTCTAATATTCCTCAATGCAGCCTCAAATCTCACATCCCATAGGACAAAGGTTCTCTTTCCAGGTGACCTCTCTAGGAGCACAGGAGCCCTCAGCTGATCCCCAGAACAACCCCAGGATTGGAAAAGCAGAGATTTTTCATGCCCTAGGGTGAAAAGCAGAGATTTCATGGCAATCCATCTGTTGCCTTATGACCAGGACCAAGCCGAGGCCAGAGGTGACCAGTCCACGGCCACGCTGGACTGTGCCACCTGGGAGTATGACACCAGGAGGGTTAGGTACCATTTTAGAAATTAAAGGTGGTGTGCGGCCAGGCAACCCATTTCTTCCAACATCTCCAGCAGCAAAATACCCTTCAGAATATACTGGAGACCACATGAATATGGNCTCACGGCCATGCTGGACTGTGCCACCTGGGAGTCTGACACCAGGAGGGTTAGGTACCATTTTAGAAATTAAAGGTGGTGTGCAGCCAGGCAACCCATTTCTTCCAACATCTCCAGCAGCAAAACACCCTTCAGAATATACTGGAGACCACGTGAATATGAATTTGTTTTACATTTGGGATTAGAGGCAAATGACCTCTGTTAATTGCTCATTTCTGAATTTCTGATCATTCAGGAGCTGCTGGACATTATATCTCATCATTGTACATTGTCACTTTCACTGGACTCACACAGTGGGGTTCAAGTGTACTTTATCATCTGCTCAGAAAACCACCCTCTAAGGGGAGGGTTAACATAATCGGCACATACCCTCAGGGATTAAATAACTTCTCAGTGAGAGAACTGGAACCCTAGCCAGTCTCCTCTAATTTGGTGCTCTTGCCATATAAGGGAAGCCGTTTTTTATTGTTCTGAAATTACAGGCCTTACCTTTCCCTTGTAAACACATCCTTGTGCAATCCCTTGCTTCTAGGAGTAATAATAAGTTCCATTCTGGTGGTCTAATTAATACTCTTGCCAAGTTAAATTCCATCCACGGACCATATAATTCATTTGTTTTCTGGTAGGGCCTGGATTAATAAAACAACACCTTAAAGGGCCCACTACTTCCTGATTTACACTGAATGAATCATTCAAAGGCGAAAGCGGATGTATATAACACAAATTGCAGGGTTAACACAAAATCTAGAACAGTTTTTAAGGGGTGAATCAAAACATTCACATTTAAATATTTAAGAACAAATCTGTATAACTATCTTTAGTATGCTGAGAGATAAGACAGTATTCACAATAAACTACCACCTCTAATGAGATAGTTACATAGTACAGTGTGAAAGAGAGAAAACAGTCTTACCTTTGGACTATACTCTGTCAAGGGAAATATTTCAGATTATTCTGTTTATTTATACTTTTCTTTGGGGCACTCTTTTTTTAAAAAACTTTTTTATTTTGTAATGGGGTATGGCTGATGAACAAATAGTGTCATGATAGTTTCAGGTAAACAGTGAAGGGACTCAGTCATACATATACATGTATCCATTCTCCTCCAAACACCCCTCCCATCCAGGCCACCACGTAACATGGAGCAGCGTACCCTGTGCCGTACAGTGAGTCCTTGTTGGTGATCCATTTTAAATATAATTGTGGGTACATATCCATCCCAAATTCCCTTTGGGCACTCTTAAACTGATTCCCTTCGCTTGAGAACAAGGAAGCGGTCAGTACATGCAACCCACCTTTCAGGCCTGGCCTCCTGTGGGGGCGAGAGGGATGACGTGGGGGTGGTGGGCACGCTGGATCCAGATGAAGGTCTCGAGGAGTGATGAGAGTTATTGCCAAAGCTGCTGTATCTGAAGAGTACAGAGGGTCAAGTTGGGGGCAGGAAGGGACAGAGAAATGAGTACAAGTCACTAGATGAATAACACTCGGCAAAGTGTCATAATTTTTACAAAAAAAACAGGTCTAGAGAAGGTAGCACTGTTAGTGATCACCCTAACTTAAAGAAACTAACTTCTTCATTTTTATTATTTCTTATTAGAGAAGCTTCCCAAAGTCCCAAACTGCTAAGTAGCGGGTTATAACAAAGGGCTTAAACAAAATCTTCATGTTTCCTTTCTAAGTGTACATTAAAACTAGTTGCTAACATAAATAGAATCCAAATTGCTTTGAATTGAATCATGAAGATTTTTCTTGCTTCTAGGATCAAACCTGTGTCTCCTGCATTGCAGGTGGATTCTCTACCACTGAGCAACTGGGGAAGCCCCGGTGGTGGTACTGCTGCTGCTAAGTCACTTCAGTCGCGTCCAACTCTGTGTGACCCCATAGACGGCAGCCCGCCACGCTCTGCCGTCCCTGGGATTCTCCAGGCAAGAACACTGGAGTGGGTTGCCATTNCTGAATCATGAAGATTTTTCTTGCTTCTAGGATCAAACCTGCGTCTCCTGCATTGCAGGTGGATTCTCTACCACTGAGCAACCGGGGAAGCCCCGGTGGTGGTACTGCTGCTGCTAAGTCACTTCAGTCGCGTCCAACTCTGTGTGACCCCATAGACAGCAGCCCGCCACGCTCTGCCGTCCCTGGGATTCTCCAGGCAAGAACACTGGAGTGGGTTGCCGTTTCCTTCTCTGGTGGAGGCACAATTAGTGTTAATTCCACCAACATTCTGCAGAAAACATCAGACAAATGACTAAGGAAACATCTTACTAAAAAATTCTCTTTGAGGTGTTTCTGAATCAGTTTCATCTACTAGACGCCATAGTCTCATTGCATGCCCAGCAATCAAGGAGCAACTGTCTCCAGACCTTCTAGGCTGGCCCGCCGCTAGAGGTGGACATATCCAGTGTTTTCACCCAACATGTCCTCAGAACCATAATGACAGCCACTAAGTTTCAGTGAGCTTTTATCATCTCCCAGTCAACCCTGACAAGTTTCAAGATTTGTTAAAGTCTAGGGTTTTCTTGTTTTTTTCAGAATAGCTGTTCTTTAGCTAAGGTGGATTTAGCTATTATCAGCAGAGCTTTGTCTTACAACCTATTCAGCAACAGGGCAGGGCCGACGCTTTCTTCTAACTTGGTTAGGACTCACTGCTGGAGTGTGTGGGACTCCAAGGGTTGCTATGATGAAAATGCCCAGAGACCTTCCCATACACAGTGAATCCAATACACGTCCCCAAGAGAATCAGTTCTAACCATTCTAGGAAGCCATTTATCTCAAAATATGGATACGCACTGACCAAATAAGCCTACTTTGGGGGGAAGTTAACATAACCTTACCTACGGTGATTTATATCCTAAAAGCATTACACAGGAAGATTCTCACTGGCGCCTCATTGAGATCATGGCAAAAAACTGGAAACTACCCAACTAGGTAACAGTGTGAGGATAAGAAAGTATGATGTAACACCACTGATGGGCGTTATGCAACCATTAAAAATGACTGCCAATTTATAAGTGAAAACATGGCATGTATTCATAGTGTGTTTATACCTGCACACATGCTGCACGCAACATCAGTTTATAATATTACACAGGAAGTTTCATTACAATTGTAAAAAAAATCCTCAAAGGTAAAAGAGACTGTATAGAAGAAAGCATAAAATAAAGATCTATTTCAAAAGGTGGAATACAGAAGTAAAATTTCAGATTTCCTTAATGAATTACTATATTATAATAGAACCTAAAATACTCATATTACCCCCAATCCATCTTGGGTTGCTAAGTCTGCTGTGTTGGCTTATTTGTCTTTTTGCTATCATGTGTCAGCTTGTGCTGAGTGCCAGGCACCCTGGCAGGCAGATGGGGACTCACAATGCTACCCCACTACTCTCCCCCGTTAACACAGCATCTTCATGGCACTTGGTTTCCGGGCATTCATCTTCTCATCTCTTAAAAGTCCCAACACACTGCCTGTCCAGCAGGTTAACTGCTGCTTCTCTGAGTGAGTGTTGGCTTGATTTTTCAAGCAGTGGTGGTGGTTTAGTGGCTAAATTGTGAATGACTCTTGTGACCCCATAGACTGTAGGCTGCCAGGCTTCTCTGTCCATGGGATTTATCAGGCAAGAATACTGGAATGAGTTGCCATTTCCTTCTCCAGAGCATCTTCCTGACCCAGGGATTGGACCCATGTCTCCTTTTGTCTCCTGCATTGGCAGTCAAATTCTTTACCATTGAGTCACAGGGAAGGCCATTATGTCAATTACACCTCAATAAAAAAATTTAAATAAAAGAGAGTCCCTAAATCCTAGGCCACAGAAAAGAGAGAAAAGCAAAGAATAAGATGAAATGAAAGAAAGGAAGCAGCAGAGAAAGGAGAAAAAGCCCAGCAGGAAAGAGGAGAGAAGCAGCAGGCAGTGGGCCCTGCTCAGGAGGGAAGGAAGCTGCCCCAGACCTCGGGGTCCTCCGGGAGACAGGCTCCGTGCTCTGGTTTCAGCCCTGCATCACCCAGCCGTCTGGACACTGAGCTTGTTATTCTACACAAGCATCTAAGACCATCCCCTTCCAGAACAAAAGTGGGCATCCAGAGAATGTTTTAACAGGATTACTTTACTCAAATTATGTCTCAAAAACATTATGGAAATAAAACAAGCATAGAGTCATTTCCCCTCCTTTAGTTTCTCTAATGGTTGAACAATTAATTCGACTACCTCATGGTTTGTCCAATTTTGCATCTCAATTTCTGCTAAACTAATTGAATTTGCTGCACAGAGTTTTTTGTTTTTAAAAAAATTGTTTTTAATGACTAACTGCTCGGTTTCTATTATAACCTATTCAATTGCAGTCCACTACTGAGCAGACAAATGAATAGCCATATTGACCTGGGACAACCACAGTGAGTGAACGTCAGAAAATTAATAGGTACAAACAATATCTATACAGTATTCAAATTCCTGTCAAATAATTTTAAAATTATAAACTTTCCTCAGTTAAATCCAAGCTGATCCTCATTCACAAGCATGCGTGCATGCTCAGCTGTGTCTGACTCTTTGCAACCCCATGAACTGTAGCCTGCCTGGCTCCTCTGTCCATGGGATTCTCCAGGCAAGAATATTGGAGTGGATTGCCTTGCCCTCCTCCAGGGGATCTTCCTGACCCAGAGATCAAACCTGCATCTCCTGCATTTCTTGTGTTGGCAGACAGATTCGTTACCACTGAACCACCCGGAAGTCTCACAAGCATGAGGCTGCTTTTCTCAATTTATGTGTATATTTATTTTGGCCAGTTCCACATTTCTATTGCTCTCATCCCCCAGGACTGTGAGTGGTACTGAATCCTGGGGCCACGTGGGAAGGACCTGGGCCCAGGAAAGCCCCGTCAGGGCCTTTGAGTCCATCACCATTCTGAGCTAACACTATCCTGCTAGGGAAGATGAGGTTGCCAGGATATCTTTGTTCAGTCAAATGTGTGGCTCATCACTTGTACACAGATACTACAATCAAGGGACATAAGAGCTATGTCAGACGCATTTCATGAAAATTGTGTGAAAGATAACAGTAACTCAGAATTTTAGACCTAAAAGAGACTGGTAGAGAACCTGTTTGGAGGTATTCAAACAGGAGGTCACATACTCCCGAAAGTATGCAAAGCCATTCTGGCTGAGTAAGCCATCTCCACTTACCAAACCGCTCTGTGCCTCTGTTTCCTCACTGAATATACATGGGCCATCAGTTAATACTGATTTTTATTACTGATTTTGGACAATTTGATTGTTTAAAATTTTCAAACTTTCTGCAGAGAGGGCCTCATCCAGGCATCAGTGAAGAGCGGGCACATAGGTAAGCTGACAAACACCTGCTGAAAATTCCCTGAGCATTTTTGATTTGCACACCTCCTTCCCTCGGCCTCATCTCCAATTGGCATAGCAATCACTGAAGCATCCACATGTAAATAATGCAATTATATTAGCCAAGACATGGAAGCAACCTATATGTGCATCAACATATGAATGGATAAAGAAGATGTGAGTCAGATATATATCAATATATACAATGGCATATCAGTCATAAAAGAGAACAAAATAATGCTGTCTGCAGCAACATGGATGGACCTAGAGATTGTCAGACTAAGTGAAGTAAGTCAAAAAAACAAACACCATGTCACTTAATAATACATATGGAATCCAAAATGTGATACAAATCAACATATCTGTGAAACAAAAACAGACTCACAGATATGGAGAACAGGCTTGCAGTTTCCCAGGGAGGGGGAGAAAAGGGCTAGGTTGGGAGTATGGGATTCGCAGAGGCAAACTATGATATACGGGACGGATAAACAAGTGCTACACTATGGCACAGGGAACTATATGCAGCATTCTGTGACAAAAAATAGTGACAAAGAATACGAAAAAAATATATGTATAACCGAGTTACTTTGCTGTACAGAATTNCAGCAGAGAAAGGAGAAAAAGCCCAGCAGGAAAGAGGAGAGAAGCAGCAGGCAGTGGGCCCTGCTCAGGAGGGAAGGAAGCTGCCCCAGACCTCGGGGTCCTCCGGGAGACAGGCTCCATGCTCTGGTTTCAGCCCTGCATCACCCAGCCGTCTGGACACTGAGCTTGTTATTCTACACAAGCATCTAAGACCATCCCCTTCCAGAACAAAAGTGGGCATCCAGAGAATGTTTTAACAGGATTACTTTACTCAAATTATGTCTCAAAAACATTATGGAAATAAAACAAGCATAGAGTCATTTCCCCTCCTTTAGTTTCTCTAATGGTTGAACAATTAATTCGACTACCTCATGGTTTGTCCAATTTTGCATCTCAATTTCTGCTAAACTAATTGAATTTGCTGCACAGAGTTTTTTGTTTTTAAAAAAATTGTTTTTAATGACTAACTGCTCGGTTTCTATTATAACCTATTCAATTGCAGTCCACTACTGAGCAGACAAATGAATAGCCATATTGACCTGGGACAACCACAGTGAGTGAACGTCAGAAAATTAATAGGTACAAACAATATCTATACAGTATTCAAATTCCTGTCAAATAATTTTAAAATTATAAACTTTCCTCAGTTAAATCCAAGCTGATCCTCATTCACAAGCATGCGTGCATGCTCAGCTGCGTCTGACTCTTTGCAACCCCATGAACTGTAGCCTGCCTGGCTCCTCTGTCCATGGGATTCTCCAGGCAAGAATATTGGAGTGGATTGCCTTGCCCTCCTCCAGGGGATCTTCCTGACCCAGAGATCAAACCTGCATCTCCTGCATTTCTTGTGTTGGCAGACAGATTCGTTACCACTGAACCACCCGGAAGTCTCACAAGCATGAGGCTGCTTTTCTCAATTTATGTGTATATTTATTTTGGCCAGTTCCACATTTCTATTGCTCTCATCCCCCAGGACTGTGAGTGGTACTGAATCCTGGGGCCACGTGGGAAGGACCTGGGCCCAGGAAAGCCCCGTCAGGGCCTTTGAGTCCATCACCATTCTGAGCTAACACTATCCTGCTAGGGAAGATGAGGTTGCCAGGATATCTTTGTTCAGTCAAATGTGTGGCTCATCACTTGTACACAGATACTACAATCAAGGGACATAAGAGCTATGTCAGACGCATTTCATGAAAATTGTGTGAAAGATAACAGTAACTCAGAATTTTAGACCTAAAAGAGACTGGTAGAGAACCTGTTTGGAGGTATTCAAACAGGAGGTCACATACTCCCGAAAGTATGCAAAGCCATTCTGGCTGAGTAAGCCATCTCCACTTACCAAACCGCTCTGTGCCTCTGTTTCCTCACTGAATATACATGGGCCATCAGTTAATACTGATTTTTATTACTGATTTTGGACAATTTGATTGTTTAAAATTTTCAAACTTTCTGCAGAGAGGGCCTCATCCAGGCATCAGTGAAGAGCGGGCACATAGGTAAGCTGACAAACACCTGCTGAAAATTCCCTGAGCATTTTTGATTTGCACACCTCCTTCCCTCGGCCTCATCTCCAATTGGCATAGCAATCACTGAAGCATCCACATGTAAATAATGCAATTATATTAGCCAAGACATGGAAGCAACCTATATGTGCATCAACATATGAATGGATAAAGAAGATGTGAGTCAGATATATATCAATATATACAATGGCATATCAGTCATAAAAGAGAACAAAATAATGCTGTCTGCAGCAACATGGATGGACCTAGAGATTGTCAGACTAAGTGAAGTAAGTCAAAAAAACAAACACCATGTCACTTAATAATACATATGGAATCCAAAATGTGATACAAATCAACATATCTGTGAAACAAAAACAGACTCACAGATATGGAGAACAGGCTTGCAATTTCCCAGGGAGGGGGAGAAAAGGGCTAGGTTGGGAGTATGGGATTCGCAGAGGCAAACTATGATATACGGGACGGATAAACAAGTGCTACACTATGGCACAGGGAACTATATGCAGCATTCTGTGACAAAAAATAGTGACAAAGAATACGAAAAAAATATATGTATAACCGAGTTACTTTGCTGTACAGAATAACATACCGTAAGTCAAGTGAACTTTAATTAAAAAATTTAAACATAATTAAATTAATGCCCAGGAAGTGACTCAAAACTGTAACTGTTTGCCATCTCACAGGAAGTTATGAGCAGAAATCACATACATTAGAATAAAAACTGAAAGCTACAAAAAAGAGAAAGGAGATAAAGAAAAAACACCCACCTATTAGAAGAGAAAGACCGGAAGTTGTAAGGCTCAGAGGCAGAATACGTGCTCAGATGGAGAGAATCAGAGGAACTGTGAAAGGAAGGAAAATCCACTCAAAAGGCTGCCTGGAAAGTTGGCGAAGCCCCTCACTGCATTCTGCAGATCAAGAGAGATGGGCTGGGGGGTGGGGGGCAGGGGGTGGCGGTGTGCTTTAGATTCTGACGTCATGCTTATGTTTATAAACCTTACCTTCATAAATTCATTTTTAGTAATGGCATTAGAACACAAGAGCTCCTCAGTTGGCACAGACAGGATTTTCTTCTGTGTGTGCTAAGTCGCTCAGTCTTGTCCGATTCTTTGCCACGCTATGGACTCTAGCCCACCAGGCTCCTCTGTCCCTGGGATTTCCCAGGCAAGAATACTGGAGTGGGTTGCCATGCCTTGTGCCAGGGGATCTTCCTCACCCAGGGATGGAAGCAGTGTCCCTTACATCTCCTGCACTGGCAGGTGGGTTCTTTACCACTAGCGACCCCCTGGGAAGCCCATATTTTGCCTGCATGCTGTAATTAGTGAGCGGTCAGGGACTTTACACAACTGCTGCCCTCTGCTCTGACCCGAATTCACACACAGTGCAAGACGAGCCAGAGGGTGCAGCTAACACGCCCGTGTCACCTTCCCCTGGGCAGCCTCATGCAGGCCACCACGTGGGTCGGATCTACCTGCTTTCCTGCTGGGACTCGGCTTCCTTCTCCTTGGTGGACAAGGGCGAATCCTCAAAGTCATAGGAGAAGAGGTGGAAGGGGCTGTGGGGCACGTAGGGCAGCTTTTCTCTGCTGGGTGATGCCTTCGGGGGAGCAGTTGCAGTGGAGGAGTGCCGAGAAGCCGGGGTGGGGCTGGGGGGCGGCCGCAGGGTGGGCCCCGAGGACCCTCTGTCCGAAGAGGTCCCCGCCGCAGCACTGGCCGGCAGCGGCTTCCCCGGCGAGGCAGCGGCAAGGGCTGCATCCGTTCCGGTGGCGGTGGCAACCTCGGAGGCAGGGCGGGCCTCGCTGCTGCGGTAGCAGCAGCAGCGGAGAGGAGAGGGGAAGAAAGGGAAGGAAGAGAGATTGGGGAGAGAGGGAGCCAAGGTTAGGAAAGGGGAAAAGGACGTAAAAACTCTTTAACGGCAGGGTCGCTGGCTTCAGAATCCGGCTGTGTTTCTTGACCAGCTGCATAGAAGCCGGAAACCCCGCTTTTCCCAATAATCCTGACGCCCTGTGCTGGCCAGTCTGCAAGGTCAGACCAACCTGGCCTCCAAGCAAACAGGAACCTTTGTGAGCGGATCTCATTGGGCCTCAAAGGCTCTTCTGCACCCGCCCTCCTCACCCCTTTGGGTCCCCCCACCCCAGTTGTGTTGGTACCGAAATTTCCACAATTTGAACTTCATTTCTTTGTCTGGCTCAACAGGGGATCCTCCTCCTAAAAAGCCCAGACTTGAGGATGAGGAGCTCCATACTTAGGAGTTAGGGCTTGTGGATCCTTTCCTGAAAGCAAGTGTGGAGAAGGGAAAACGATGCCAGCAGAATATGCAAAGAACCTGAAATGAGGGGCTGGCAGAGTGAAGACACATTTTGCCTGATTCACAGGCACATTTCCCCCGGCCCTCCTCTACCACTAAGCCCTAGACATCTAGACCCCTGCAGGCAGGCCTGACTCTGCCACAGACACAGTCATGGAGACTTCACCTTCAGGGGCTGGATTCAAAACACTTAGATGTCTTGAGGCCCACCTCTGTCATTGGAGTTCTGTGCTGTACTTAGTCGCTCAGTCATATTTGACTTTTTGCGACCCCATGGACCTTAGCCCGCCAGGCTCCTCTGTCCATGGGGATTCTTCAGGCAAGAATACCAGAGTGGGTTGCCATGCCCTCCTCCAGGGGATCTTCCCAACCCAGGGATCGAACCCAGATCTCCCCCATTACAGGTGGATTCTTTACTCTGAGCCACCAGGGAAGCCCACTGAAGAATCTACCTTAAATTTTGCAGTTTTCAAAACCATAGTCCCTTTCCCAGAGAACTTGACTCCTGGCCATCCATGCCCATTTGGGAATGGAACATGAGCTATGNGATATATATCAATATATACAATGGCATATCAGTCATAAAAGAGAACAAAATAATGCTGTCTGCAGCAACATGGATGGACCTAGAGATTGTCAGACTAAGTGAAGTAAGTCAAAAAAACAAACACCATGTCACTTAATAATACATATGGAATCCAAAATGTGATACAAATCAACATATCTGTGAAACAAAAACAGACTCACAGATATGGAGAACAGGCTTGCAGTTTCCCAGGGAGGGGGAGAAAAGGGCTAGGTTGGGAGTATGGGATTCGCAGAGGCAAACTATGATATACGGGACGGATAAACAAGTGCTACACTATGGCACAGGGAACTATATGCAGCATTCTGTGACAAAAAATAGTGACAAAGAATACGAAAAAAATATATGTATAACCGAGTTACTTTGCTGTACAGAATAACATACCGTAAGTCAAGTGAACTTTAATTAAAAAATTTAAACATAATTAAATTAATGCCCAGGAAGTGACTCAAAACTGTAACTGTTTGCCATCTCACAGGAAGTTATGAGCAGAAATCACATACATTAGAATAAAAACTGAAAGCTACAAAAAAGAGAAAGGAGATAAAGAAAAAACACCCACCTATTAGAAGAGAAAGACCGGAAGTTGTAAGGCTCAGAGGCAGAATACGTGCTCAGATGGAGAGAATCAGAGGAACTGTGAAAGGAAGGAAAATCCACTCAAAAGGCTGCCTGGAAAGTTGGCGAAGCCCCTCACTGCATTCTGCAGATCAAGAGAGATGGGCTGGGGGGTGGGGGGCAGGGGGTGGCGGTGTGCTTTAGATTCTGACGTCATGCTTATGTTTATAAACCTTACCTTCATAAATTCATTTTTAGTAATGGCATTAGAACACAAGAGCTCCTCAGTTGGCACAGACAGGATTTTCTTCTGTGTGTGCTAAGTCGCTCAGTCTTGTCCGATTCTTTGCCACGCTATGGACTCTAGCCCACCAGGCTCCTCTGTCCCTGGGATTTCCCAGGCAAGAATACTGGAGTGGGTTGCCATGCCCTGTGCCAGGGGATCTTCCTCACCCAGGGATGGAAGCAGTGTCCCTTACATCTCCTGCACTGGCAGGTGGGTTCTTTACCACTAGCGACCCCCTGGGAAGCCCATATTTTGCCTGCATGCTGTAATTAGTGAGCGGTCAGGGACTTTACACAACTGCTGCCCTCTGCTCTGACCCGAATTCACACACAGTGCAAGACGAGCCAGAGGGTGCAGCTAACACGCCCGTGTCACCTTCCCCTGGGCAGCCTCATGCAGGCCACCACGTGGGCCGGATCTACCTGCTTTCCTGCTGGGACTCGGCTTCCTTCTCCTTGGTGGACAAGGGCGAATCCTCAAAGTCATAGGAGAAGAGGTGGAAGGGGCTGTGGGGCACGTAGGGCAGCTTTTCTCTGCTGGGTGACGCCTTCGGGGGAGCAGTTGCAGTGGAGGAGTGCCGAGAAGCCGGGGTGGGGCTGGGGGGCGGCCGCAGGGTGGGCCCCGAGGACCCTCTGTCCGAAGGGGTCCCCGCCGCAGCACTGGCCGGCAGCGGCTTCCCCGGCGAGGCAGCGGCAAGGGCTGCATCCGTTCCGGTGGCGGTGGCAACCTCGGAGGCAGGGCGGGCCTCGCTGCTGCGGTAGCAGCAGCAGCGGAGAGGAGAGGGGAAGAAAGGGAAGGAAGAGAGATTGGGGAGAGAGGGAGCCAAGGTTAGGAAAGGGGAAAAGGACGTAAAAACTCTTTAACGGCAGGGTCGCTGGCTTCAGAATCCGGCTGTGTTTCTTGACCAGCTGCATAGAAGCCGGAAACCCCGCTTTTCCCAATAATCCTGACGCCCTGTGCTGGCCAGTCTGCAAGGTCAGACCAACCTGGCCTCCAAGCAAACAGGAACCTTTGTGAGCGGATCTCATTGGGCCTCAAAGGCTCTTCTGCACCCGCCCTCCTCACCCCTTTGGGTCCCCCCACCCCAGTTGTGTTGGTACCGAAATTTCCACAATTTGAACTTCATTTCTTTGTCTGGCTCAACAGGGGATCCTCCTCCTAAAAAGCCCAGACTTGAGGATGAGGAGCTCCATACTTAGGAGTTAGGGCTTGTGGATCCTTTCCTGAAAGCAAGTGTGGAGAAGGGAAAACAATGCCAGCAGAATATGCAAAGAACCTGAAATGAGGGGCTGGCAGAGTGAAGACACATTTTGCCTGATTCACAGGCACATTTCCCCCGGCCCTCCTCTACCACTAAGCCCTAGACATCTAGACCCCTGCAGGCAGGCCTGACTCTGCCACAGACACAGTCATGGAGACTTCACCTTCAGGGGCTGGATTCAAAACACTTAGATGTCTTGAGGCCCACCTCTGTCATTGGAGTTCTGTGCTGTACTTAGTCGCTCAGTCATATTTGACTTTTTGCGACCCCATGGACCTTAGCCCGCCAGGCTCCTCTGTCCATGGGGATTCTTCAGGCAAGAATACCAGAGTGGGTTGCCATGCCCTCCTCCAGGGGATCTTCCCAACCCAGGGATCGAACCCAGATCTCCCCCATTACAGGTGGATTCTTTACTCTGAGCCACCAGGGAAGCCCACTGAAGAATCTACCTTAAATTTTGCAGTTTTCAAAACCATAGTCCCTTTCCCAGAGAACTTGACTCCTGGCCATCCATGCCCATTTGGGAATGGAACATGAGCTATGTTTTGTTTTTTTTTTCCTCTCCTATCTCAAATTTGGAGTTCCATCTGTGTATAAGAGGAGGGATATACTGGTTCCCCTGGCTCAGAGGGAGAATGGGATGAGACCACACTGCAGAGCTCAGGGCAGGCCTGGCACAGGGGGTGCATACAATGGTACACACACGTGGCAGGTACACATGGCAAGCATCCAAGGAAACAGCCAGCAGGACGAGGGAGCAGTGGAAGACACCAGCCTACAGAAGGAAGCGGAACCTTTCCCACCACTTTTAAGGCTAGTAGCTTGACACCAGGGAGCAAGTACCATCACATCCATGTTAATGAACACCCTGGCTGAGATCAAACCCTGGGGCTTCATGTGCACACCCTCTGCTTCCTGAAACAGAAAAGTCTAATCTGTACAATCTCTGATGAAGATGCCCTACAGCACTAGTCGTGCCATCAGAGATAACTGCACGGGTAGGATAAACTGCGGTCTATCTGCATCAACCACCATCCCCTGTAAAGGCAGCAATGGTAGTCAGGCTGCTCTTTCCAGCCAGATTCTTCCATCTGGTCTGGGGGTGCTACTGAACTGTTTAAGTCCCTGAGGGCGAAGGGCTTGTGTGGGTGGAGGTCACACCATGTACACTTAAGCACGTGGGGAGCCACATGGGTGTATTTATTGAGGGTCCACATAATTTTCTGTGGCTCATTTTCAGCCTAAGGTGGGACTGTCATTTGAACCTCCTTTCCTAGAGTATCCCTAACTAAAATCACTACCCTCAAGCCTGGCACTCAGCACAGGCCAGGGAGGGGGTGCCCTGGTTAATGCCCACCTTTCACCCCCTCACTCCCAAATGCGCACCTCACTCTCTGTGGACAACTGGTGGCCATTCCTTTTCCATCGCTACATCCTGCTGGCTTCTTCCTGAACATTCCGCAAGTGGAGAAGCAGTTCAAAGAGGATTTGGGCATTCCAGCACATCCAATGGGCCTATCTGAGAACTTTTACATGTGCTGGTGACCCGGAGAAGCAGGTCACAGCAGCAAAGAATCCCATTAACTTTGAAACTGGTAAAAGAAAGATTTTAGCCTTTTGACTTTGCTTATTTGTGGAAAAACTAACAGCAAAAATATCAAAGTGCAGTGTAGTCAATCAAGTGAAGGAACTGATTATAGAATTATTTTTGAATATCAGAAAATGAAAATTACCCATGATCAACTTTTATGTTTCATACAGACCTCCTTTGGGGGGAAATACCCACCAAATTCACAAATATCTGCAAGGTGCCTTTATGTTCACATTGTTTGAAGACAGAAAGGATGTACCTTGGAGAGGTGAGTAGAGGACAGAAAACTCCCCCAAAGGGCTGCATAGCTCTGAGAGTCATTCTGGGCATGACAATAAATGCTGGGATTTTTTTTTTTTCTGTGTTGTATGGGGGTGAAAAGTGGTCCTGTTCATTTGGATACAAATCAAAGTGCATTATTACTACAGCAGTGGTCCACATATTTTAGACAACATTATACTGGTAAAATTAGCAAGAAGAAGGGGACACGTGGAATTATTCTTCCTACAGGGCAGAAAGAGTTAAAATTTTCTGAGCATCTCATTAGTTACTGCCAATGTGACTGGGCCCAAGCACTCAGGGAGGGGGGACAGTGGGGAGAAAAGCAGCTGGCTGTGTCTTCCATAAAGCGTGGTGAGGGAGGCAGTGTTTGAGTAAAAAATACAGTCCTCTAGGGAAAACGTGCTCAGTTATATTTCTAGGAAGCTAGTCACTCTGGGGCTCTGTGTGCAGGGAGCCAGTAAGGAAGGGAGCCAGTGAGGAAGGGAGGAGACTACTGAAGGATGCTGCAAACTCTCCATCAGGAAGGAGCCTCCAGGCTTTCAGTGGGAGCCGGGGAGGGTCCAGCCTTCGGTACCTGTCCTTGCCCTGACAGGGGGCATCGTCCTCTCTTTCTTCCTCTGAATTGGGCTCCGTGACTGGCTGCTCCTCCTCCTCCTCCTCCTCCTCAACCCTGAGACAAGGCCAGGAAAAGAGAAAGGCACACAGAGACAAGATGGAAAAGCGAGATAAGCATTGCAGACAAACAGGAAGATGAAGCCAAAACAAAACAAAACAAAACACCTCCAGCTGGCTGCAATGAAAAGAGCACACTTAATCTGCTAGGAGAAAAGGAGACAGTTCTGAGATGGAGAAATTTAAGTGTGGGTTGAAGATGCAATCACCTGGCCCAAGCCAAATTTCTGTGTTGAGCTGGCTGGATGCGACTACCCTGCACACCCCCATCCGGCTCCCCCCAGCCCCCCACCACATGGATTCAGAGCAGCCTCTGGCCTCGGGCCAGCCTCCCAGGCAGTTCTCCTTCTGCACAGGGAAGGTGCGGCGGCTGTCCTGTGGGCTGCCGGGCGCTGGCAGGGAGCAGTCCTCACGTCTCCACTGCGTTCCCTCCAGCACCAACTTCCATGTGGGCAGGTGGTTTCTGCATGTTACTCCCTCATTCGCAGTAAATGTGTCTGGGGGTGGAGGCTGATCCCCCCCATTTCAAGGGTTAACACATGGCCTGGGTGGAATCCATCCAGGCCACCCCTGGGATTTCTCCTGGTTCCTTCAGGGATGAGAAGGTACAAGGACACTTTAAGTTGAGTGGAGGAGGGCTGCCTGTGACTGCTGATGGTCCAAGAACAGTGGAGTCAGAGAGAGAGATGGGAAGGGGGGATGGGGCGAGAGAGAAGAAAGCAGTCCTCATGACAATTTTAATACTTGGATCTAAAATACTTCTGAAGCTTCACTAACAGAAGATAGTAACTTCTCATTTGCACTTAGGATAGTTTAACTTGAGTTTTGTCTCTGCAGCTACACAAGGACAGACTTTGATAACTGATTCATTTCCCTCCTTGGCCTCTAAATCCTGTCGACATGTGAATTCTGTCACCATCCATGTGGAATACCCTGAGGGCTTCTTAATCCCTTGTCAAAGGGATTGAGACAACTGGACTGCAATGACCTCCATCTTTGTTCACTTCAGCCCCACGTGCTGGACCTCACTGTCACACTGAACTAGCCCACCTCGGAAAACCTATATCCAAACATCTACACCTGCAGCCCCCTCTCCCCAACCACAAGGCCCTGTCCTCCAAATCTCCCATTTCTCTACTCCCACTGTAACTCTTCTGCAACCTCAGTGTCCTCCTCTAATTCCTAGAGGAAGATTGTCCTACACCAGTTCCTTCATGCCCTCAGTCCTCATGAACTGACCATTCTCACTGCACCCATCATTTTGCCAAGATCTTTATCTCTTTTGCCCCACAGTCCTTTAGTCATGGTTTTTACTTTCTACTGAAATAGAAAATATACACAGACAAGCACACAAATCACTGAGGTTTCACAAAATAGACACATCCATGTAATCAGCATTCCTTCAATGCTGATTAATTGCTTCCCTCCTCTACCTCAAATAGCACAGGTCAGCCTTGCCTAATTTTATTCTCCATCTAAAGGAATCATACTGTAGCCAGCTTCTTTTGTTCAACATTACACTTGAGAGAATCATCTATATGGCTACGTGTACTTGAAAATCATTCTTTCTCGTGGCTGTATACCATTCTCTCACATGAATACACTATAATTTAGTTAACCATTCTACTGTTGATGCTAACCAGGTACTTTTCAGTTTGGGGTTATTTTGCATAGGGCTGTTATGGATACTATGGTAGATTTTTTTTTAGTGTTTTTGGTCACAAGATATGCTTAAGTACATCTTCATTAGAAACTGTCAATTTTTTAAATGAATGAATGAATTTACATTGCTATAAATAGTCTATAAGCATTCTGGTTGTCCCCACATCCTTACCAAGATTTGATATTTTTGCCTATTTCATTTTGCCATCTAATCTGAGGGTGAGGTCTCATTGTAGCTTTAGTTCGCTTTCCCTGATGACCAATGAATTTGGGCACATTATTATATGTTTAGTGCCTATTTAGATACCCTTTTTTTGAAGCATCTAAGTCCTCTGCTTTAAGAACCTGTAGGTTGTCTTTGCATTCACTTTATGGTGTATTTTAATAAATGTAAGTTCTTAATCTTAACAGGACCCCATTTATTATTTTTTCCTTTGAACACTTCTGTTCAGTCACAAAGTTCATGTCCAACCCTTTGTGACCCAATGGACTGCAGCATGCAAGGCTTCCCTGTCCCTTACCAACTCCCGGAACTTGCTCAAACTCATGTCCATTGAGTTGGTGATGCCATCCAACCATCTCATCCTATGTCATCCCTTTCTCCTTCCACGTTCAATCTTTCCCAGCATCAGGGTCTTTTCCAATGAGTCAGTTCTCATCAGGTGGCCAAAGTATTGGAGTTTCAGCTTCAGCAACAGTCCTTCCAATGAATATTCAGGAATGATTTCCTTTAGGATTGATGGGTTTGATCTCCTTGCAGTCCAAGGGACACTCAAGAGTCTTCTCCAACACCACAGTTCAAAAGCATCAATTCTCTGGCACTCAGCTCTCTTTATAGTCCAACTCTCACATCCATACATGACTGGAAAAATCATAGCTTTGACTAGATTTTGGTTGGTAAAGTAATGTCTCTGCTTTTTAATATGCTGTCTAGGCTGGTCATAGCTTTTCTTCCAAGGAGCAAGCATCTTTTACTTTCACGGCTGCAGTCACCATCTGTAGTCATTTCGGAGCCCAAGAAAATAAAGTCTGTCACTGATTCCACTGTTTCCCCATCTATTTGCCATGAAGTGATGGGACTGGATGCCATGATCTTGGTTTTCTGAATGCTGAGCTTTAAGCCAACTTTTTCACTCTCTTTCACTTTCATCAAGAGGCTTTTTAGTTCCTCTTCACTTTCTGCCATAAGGGTGTTGTCAACTGCATATCTGAGGTTATTGATCAAATTTTCCTTGTTTACTAAGAATTTTTGCCATGTACGAGTGCTGAAGTCTATGAAATGCTTTCTTTCCATTCACCAAGATAATCATATGATTTTCCCCTTTTTCTCTGTAAATGCAATGAATTACATTGCTTTTTAAAATGTGAAATCAACTTTGCATACCAGGAATAAATCCCACTTTGTTATGTTATCCTTTTTTTAAAATGTAAACATCTTGGTTCTATTTGTTAATTTTTTATTAAGAATTTTTCAACTGAAGTATCATTGATTACACAATTATTAAGAATTATATACATATATATCTTCTGGGAATAGGTTGATCAATAATTCCTCTTTCTTAAAATGTGCTGATCAGGTTATGCAAGTCTCATAAAGAGGTAGGGCAAACGGGGTGACAGCTGGGAGGTTAAGTAAAAAGAGATGGATCCAAAAAAGCTTAAAACAGACATGGCTGAACTTACTTACTGATCTCATGTGGCAGAGAGGAAGAGAGAAGCATTGACTCAATCCCATGGTTATATGTCTCATACCTGGATTGAGGGGTATCTCTGTCAGAAATGAGGCCAGTGAAATGGTGAAGACAGGATTTCTCCTGTAATGCCACAAGCCACAAGTGAGCACACTTCATCTGTCCTTCTGAGTCTGGTACAGCTCACCCTCACAAACCACAGTCCTTCTTTCTTGGTAGTCCTTTTCTGCTCTAACAGCAACCAAGTTAAAAACTGTACCCTCAACCTTCAGCCAGAGGCCACCTTCCCTCAGCTAGATGAGGAATTTGCAAATGTTATTACTTCTGGTCTGCCCAGAACCCATGAATCTCTACCCTGCCAACCAATGGGCTTCTCCTCTTAAACACAAAACATGGAGCACCTCCCTTCAAAATAACTTGATTTCATTTGCTCCCCCAGGTGCTGAGTCATTTATAAGCAAAGTCTTCTGCAGCTGGAGAGGTTCAGAGACAAGCTGCATAGGTTGTATTATATACCAACTCCATAATTTACCAGTTATGTGACCTTGGGCCCAACTGTCCTCATTCCAATTTAGGATATCAATGGTACCTGCCTTCTAGAAGGACTGGGTTAACATGTAAAGCGTTTTGAAAAGGAGTGGTATATAGTGAACTAATCAATTTGCTTTAGATATTAGCTCTACCATCATCATCACTGACTTTGAGGTCTTCTTAGGAAACCTCTACCATCCCCCACTAATGGATACTCAGAACTCAACTTGATTCACTAAGGAAGAGTCCACAGTACTCTGCAAAGCATTCCCAACACTGGCAGATAGCAACATATTCCCCTTTATAATTTCCACCTGTGCAAACTGTGTATTTTTGATCCTTCTCTCTTGCATGTAGCTGTCACAAAGATGTATTGTTCAGTCACTTAGTCATGTCCAACTCTGCGACCCCATGGTCTGCCCCATGCCAGGCTTCCCTGTCCTTCACCACCTCCCAGAGCTTGCCCAAACTCATTGAGTCAGTGATGCCATCCAACCATCTCATCTTCTGTTGTCCCCTTCTCCTCCTGTCTTCAATCTTTCCCAGCATCAGGGTCTTTTCCAATGAGTCAGCTTTTCACATCAGGTAGTCAAAATACTGGAGCTTCAGCTTCAGCAGCAGTCCTTCCAGTGAATATTCAGGGTTGATCTCCTTTAGGATTGACTGGCTTGATCTTGACAGCAATTCTGATCTATATCCCAACCTGTTTCCTCTTTGGGCTCAACATCTTCTGATCCTGCAATAAACCTCCCAGTGGCTTGTGCATATTACAGCTTTACTATCATGAGTGGCAGAGCACGACCAAGGACAGGCAGCACAATGACTCATTCAGGAAACCCACTTCCAAGAAGTCCCATAGTCAAAGTGCTGGCTGTGCCCAACAACTCAAACCCATGGAGAAGGAAATGTCCTCTCGGAGGGCACCAGATTTTCCATGCTTGATTTAGTCTCATCCTAGTGGAATTAGTCAAACAGAATGATATTTTATGCAGATGATACTTAAGACTGAAGAAACAGATCAGACAATTTTGCTTTTATTTGAATTTTCTCTTAGAATATAATTTAATTTTGTTTATACTGTACTAAGGCATTCTGGGTCTTTGGCCTCTGGCTTTCAAATACCTCTAGGTATTTTGCTTATTTGCGATTGGTGAGGAGTTACTCAAGGGCACAAGCTTGTTCTGCACCCATCAGGTGGTCTCCTTTTTACAATACACAGTTCCAGGCTGGAGTCCACCCTCTTCACATGAGAAAAGCAAGGGGCCCACGGAGTGACCAATTTTGCAGGGCACAGTTTCCTTCAAAGCCAAAGCAACTTCCCCCAATTTGGGTCTCAGGCTGCTGGCATGTTCCTCAGACTTCAAAAACCAAGCAGAAAGGAAAACGGATGTTGCAGAGATGTTTTAAAAGTACAACAGACACATTTTAAACAGCATTAAAGCATATTCTAAGACCAAAGCAATCAGGAAGTGGAAGAGCTAAAGCAACGCATTCAGAGCAGGCAACCCACTCCAGGATTCATGCCTGGAGAACTTCACGGACAGAGGAGCCTGGCAGGCTACAGTCCATGGGATCGAGAGAGTTGGACACGACTGAGCGACTAACACACAATTCATATCAAGGATATGAAAAAATATT
>SJYW01042867.1:183023-218951 GCA_006410735.1 Raphicerus campestris
GGGGACAGTGGGGAGAAAAGCAGCTGGCTGTGTCTTCCATAAAGCGTGGTGAGGGAGGCAGTGTTTGAGTAAAAAATACAGTCCTCTAGGGAAAACGTGCTCAGTTATATTTCTAGGAAGCTAGTCACTCTGGGGCTCTGTGTGCAGGGAGCCAGTAAGGAAGGGAGCCAGTGAGGAAGGGAGGAGACTACTGAAGGATGCTGCAAACTCTCCATCAGGAAGGAGCCTCCAGGCTTTCAGTGGGAGCCGGGGAGGGTCCAGCCTTCGGTACCTGTCCTTGCCCTGACAGGGGGCATCGTCCTCTCTTTCTTCCTCTGAATTGGGCTCCGTGACTGGCTGCTCCTCCTCCTCCTCCTCCTCCTCAACCCTGAGACAAGGCCAGGAAAAGAGAAAGGCACACAGAGACAAGATGGAAAAGCGAGATAAGCATTGCAGACAAACAGGAAGATGAAGCCAAAACAAAACAAAACAAAACACCTCCAGCTGGCTGCAATGAAAAGAGCACACTTAATCTGCTAGGAGAAAAGGAGACAGTTCTGAGATGGAGAAATTTAAGTGTGGGTTGAAGATGCAATCACCTGGCCCAAGCCAAATTTCTGTGTTGAGCTGGCTGGATGCGACTACCCTGCACACCCCCATCCGGCTCCCCCCAGCCCCCCACCACATGGATTCAGAGCAGCCTCTGGCCTCGGGCCAGCCTCCCAGGCAGTTCTCCTTCTGCACAGGGAAGGTGCGGCGGCTGTCCTGTGGGCTGCCGGGCGCTGGCAGGGAGCAGTCCTCACGTCTCCACTGCGTTCCCTCCAGCACCAACTTCCATGTGGGCAGGTGGTTTCTGCATGTTACTCCCTCATTCGCAGTAAATGTGTCTGGGGGTGGAGGCTGATCCCCCCCATTTCAAGGGTTAACACATGGCCTGGGTGGAATCCATCCAGGCCACCCCTGGGATTTCTCCTGGTTCCTTCAGGGATGAGAAGGTACAAGGACACTTTAAGTTGAGTGGAGGAGGGCTGCCTGTGACTGCTGATGGTCCAAGAACAGCGGAGTCAGAGAGAGAGATGGGAAGGGGGGATGGGGCGAGAGAGAAGAAAGCAGTCCTCATGACAATTTTAATACTTGGATCTAAAATACTTCTGAAGCTTCACTAACAGAAGATAGTAACTTCTCATTTGCACTTAAGATAGTTTAACTTGAGTTTTGTCTCTGCAGCTACACAAGGACAGACTTTGATAGCTGATTCATTTCCCTCCTTGGCCTCTAAATCCTGTCGACATGTGAATTCTGTCACCATCCACGTGGAATACCCTGAGGGCTTCTTAATCCCTTGTCAAAGGGATTGAGACAACTGGACTGCAATGACCTCCATCTTTGTTCACTTCAGCCCCACGTGCTGGACCTCACTGTCACACTGAACTAGCCCACCTCGGAAAACCTATATCCAAACATCTACACCTGCAGCCCCCTCTCCCCAACCACAAGGCCCTGTCCTCCAAATCTCCCATTTCTCTACTCCCACTGTAACTCTTCTGCAACCTCAGTGTCCTCCTCTAATTCCTAGAGGAAGATTGTCCTACACCAGTTCCTTCATGCCCTCAGTCCTCATGAACTGACCATTCTCACTGCACCCATCATTTTGCCAAGATCTTTATCTCTTTTGCCCCACAGTCCTTTAGTCATGGTTTTTACTTTCTACTGAAATAGAAAATATACACAGACAAGCATACAAATCACTGAGGTTTCACAAAATAGACACATCCATGTAATCAGCATTCCTTCAATGCTGATTAATTGCTTCCCTCCTCTACCTCAAATGGCACAGGTCAGCCTTGCCTAATTTTATTCTCCATCTAAAGGAATCATACTGAAGCCAGCTTCTTTTGTTCAACATTACACTTGAGAGAATCATCTATATGGCTACATGTACTTGAAAATCATTCTTTCTCGTGGCTGTATACCATTCTCTCACATGAATACACTATAATTTAGTTAACCATTCTACTGTTGATGCTAACCAGGTACTTTTCAGTTTGGGGTTATTTTGCATAGGGCTGTTATGGATACTATGGTAGATTTTTTTTTAGTGTTTTTGGTCACAAGATATGCTTAAGTACGTCTTCATTAGAAACTGTCAATTTTTTAAATGAATGAATGAATTTACATTGCTATAAATAGTCTATAAGCATTCTAGTTGTTCCCACATCCTTGCCAAGATTTGATATTTTTGCCTATTTCATTTTGCCATCTAATCTGAGGGTGAGGTCTCATTGTAGCTTTAGTTCGCTTTCCCTGATGACCAATGAATTTGGGCACATTATTATATGTTTAGTGCCTATTTAGATACCCTTTTTTTGAAGCATCTAAGTCCTCTGCTTTAAGAACCTGTAGGTTGTCTTTGCATTCACTTTATGGTGTATTTTAATAAATGTAAGTTCTTAATCTTAACAGGACCCCATTTATTATTTTTTCCTTTGAACACTTCTGTTCAGTCACAAAGTTCATGTCCAACCCTTTGTGACCCAATGGACTGCAGCATGCAAGGCTTCCCTGTCCCTTACCAACTCCCGGAACTTGCTCAAACTCATGTCCATTGAGTTGGTGATGCCATCCAACCATCTCATCCTATGTCATCCCTTTCTCCTTCCACGTTCAATCTTTCCCAGCATCAGGGTCTTTTCCAATGAGTCAGTTCTCATCAGGTGGCCAAAGTATTGGAGTTTCAGCTTCAGCAACAGTCCTTCCAATGAATATTCAGGAATGATTTCCTTTAGGATTGATGGGTTTGATCTCCTTGCAGTCCAAGGGACACTCAAGAGTCTTCTCCAACACCACAGTTCAAAAGCATCAATTCTCTGGCACTCAGCTCTCTTTATAGTCCAACTCTCACATCCATACATGACTGGAAAAATCATAGCTTTGACTAGATTTTGGTTGGTAAAGTAATGTCTCTGCTTTTTAATATGCTGTCTAGGCTGGTCATAGCTTTTCTTCCAAGGAGCAAGCATCTTTTACTTTCACGGCTGCAGTCACCATCTGTAGTCATTTCGGAGCCCAAGAAAATAAAGTCTGTCACTGATTCCACTGTTTCCCCATCTATTTGCCATGAAGTGATGGGACTGGATGCCATGATCTTGGTTTTCTGAATGCTGAGCTTTAAGCCAACTTTTTCACTCTCTTTCACTTTCATCAAGAGGCTTTTTAGTTCCTCTTCACTTTCTGCCATAAGGGTGTTGTCAACTGCATATCTGAGGTTATTGATCAAATTTTCCTTGTTTACTAAGAATTTTTGCCATGTACGAGTGCTGAAGTCTATGAAATGCTTTCTTTCCATTCACCAAGATAATCATATGATTTTCCCCTTTTTCTCTGTAAATGCAATGAATTACATTGCTTTTTAAAATGTGAAATCAACTTTGCATACCAGGAATAAATCCCACTTTGTTATGTTATCCTTTTTTTAAAATGTAAACATCTTGGTTCTATTTGTTAATTTTTTATTAAGAATTTTTCAACTGAAGTATCATTGATTACACAATTATTAAGAATTATATACATATATATCTTCTGGGAATAGGTTGATCAATAATTCCTCTTTCTTAAAATGTGCTGATCAGGTTATGCAAGTCTCATAAAGAGGTAGGGCAAACGGGGTGACAGCTGGGAGGTTAAGTAAAAAGAGATGGATCCAAAAAAGCTTAAAACAGACATGGCTGAACTTACTTACTGATCTCATGTGGCAGAGAGGAAGAGAGAAGCATTGACTCAATCCCATGGTTATATGTCTCATACCTGGATTGAGGGGTATCTCTGTCAGAAATGAGGCCAGTGAAATGGTGAAGACAGGATTTCTCCTGTAATGCCACAAGCCACAAGTGAGCACACTTCATCTGTCCTTCTGAGTCTGGTACAGCTCACCCTCACAAACCACAGTCCTTCTTTCTTGGTAGTCCTTTTCTGCTCTAACAGCAACCAAGTTAAAAACTGTACCCTCAACCTTCAGCCAGAGGCCACCTTCCCTCAGCTAGATGAGGAATTTGCAAATGTTATTACTTCTGGTCTGCCCAGAACCCATGAATCTCTACCCTGCCAACCAATGGGCTTCTCCTCTTAAACACAAAACATGGAGCACCTCCCTTCAAAATAACTTGATTTCATTTGCTCCCCCAGGTGCTGAGTCATTTATAAGCAAAGTCTTCTGCAGCTGGAGAGGTTCAGAGACAAGCTGCATAGGTTGTATTATATACCAACTCCATAATTTACCAGTTATGTGACCTTGGGCCCAACTGTCCTCATTCCAATTTAGGATATCAATGGTACCTGCCTTCTAGAAGGACTGGGTTAACATGTAAAGCGTTTTGAAAAGGAGTGGTATATAGTGAACTAATCAATTTGCTTTAGATATTAGCTCTACCATCATCATCACTGACTTTGAGGTCTTCTTAGGAAACCTCTACCATCCCCCACTAATGGATACTCAGAACTCAACTTGATTCACTAAGGAAGAGTCCACAGTACTCTGCAAAGCATTCCCAACACTGGCAGATAGCAACACATTCCCCTTTATAATTTCCACCTGTGCAAACTGTGTATTTTTGATCCTTCTCTCTTGCAAGTAGCTGTCACAAAGATGTATTGTTCAGTCACTTAGTCATGTCCAACTCTGCGACCCCATGGACTGCCCCATGCCAGGCTTCCCTGTCCTTCACCACCTCCCAGAGCTTGCCCAAACTCATTGAGTCAGTGATGCCATCCAACCATCTCATCTTCTGTTGTCCCCTTCTCCTCCTGTCTTCAATCTTTCCCAGCATCAGGGTCTTTTCCAATGAGTCAGCTTTTCACATCAGGTAGTCAAAATACTGGAGCTTCAGCTTCAGCAGCAGTCCTTCCAGTGAATATTCAGGGTTGATCTCCTTTAGGATTGACTGGCTTGATCTTGACAGCAATTTTGATCTATATCCCAACCTGTTTCCTCTTTGGGCTCAACATCTTCTGATCCTGCAATAAACCTCCCAGTGGCTTGTGCATATTACAGCTTTACTATCATGAGTGGCAGAGCACGACCAAGGACAGGCAGCACAATGACTCATTCAGGAAACCCACTTCCAAGAAGTCCCATAGTCAAAGTGCTGGCTGTGCCCAACAACTCAAACCCATGGAGAAGGAAATGTCCTCTCGGAGGGCACCAGATTTTCCATGCTTGATTTAGTCTCATCCTAGTGGAATTAGTCAAACAGAATGATATTTTATGCAGATGATACTTAAGACTGAAGAAACAGATCAGACAATTTTGCTTTTATTTGAATTTTCTCTTAGAATATAATTTAATTTTGTTTATACTGTACTAAGGCATTCTGGGTCTTTGGCCTCTGGCTTTCAAATACCTCTAGGTATTTTGCTTGTTTGCGATTGGTGAGGAGTTACTCAAGGGCACAAGCTTGTTCTGCACCCATCAGGTGGTCTCCTTTTTACAATACACAGTTCCAGGCTGGAGTCCACCCTCTTCACATGAGAAAAGCAAGGGGCCCACGGAGTGACCAATTTTGCAGGGCACAGTTTCCTTCAAAGCCAAAGCAACTTCCCCCAATTTGGGTCTCAGGCTGCTGGCATGTTCCTCAGACTTCAAAAACCAAGCAGAAAGGAAAACGGATGTTGCAGAGATGTTTTAAAAGTACAACAGACACATTTTAAACAGCATTAAAGCATATTCTAAGACCAAAGCAATCAGGAAGTGGAAGAGCTAAAGCAACGCATTCAGAGCAGGCAACCCACTCCAGGATTCATGCCTGGAGAACTTCACGGACAGAGGAGCCTGGCAGGCTACAGTCCATGGGATCGAGAGAGTTGGACACGACTGAGCGACTAACACACAATTCATATCAAGGATATGAAAAAATATTTTAAAAAATACAACTATAAAAGTGAGCAAAATACATGATCATGGCCAATAAATTTGTATGAAATGATATCTGAAACCCAGAGTTTAATATAAATCAATTAGAACTGCAATGAGATAACATTTTTTATCTGCTTGGCAAAATTAAGAAGTCTGAAGATAACACCAAGCAGTGAACAGCATACAGATCAACTGGCTCTCAGATACTGTGATAAGAGTGTGCATTAGTATAACCACTCTGGCAAAGTAACTGGTTCTATCTTGTCAAGGTAGACAATTCATATCATAAGTGTGATTCACATCACCTAGAAGCAGACTGCTATAGCCTAGGGCAGTGCTTCTGAACCAGGTAATTCTGTCCTCCAAGGGACATGTTTTGATGTTGGGAGACATTTAGGCTTAGATGGTGCATCCTACAAGGCACAAGGCAGCCCTACACAGCAAAGACATATTCAGTCCAAAATGTTAACAGTACCAAGCCTGAGAAGCCCTGGGGAAGCCAAAGCGTGTGCAGAGGATGTGAGTCTGAGAATATTCTCAGCAGTGCTGTTTGTAACTGACAAAAACATAAACAACACAAATGCTCCCCAATGGGAAAAACAGTAAATATATTCTGGTACATTCCAAGCAGAGGAAACGGAAGATTTCTGCATCATGTGACAATATGGATGAACACTGAAAGCATAATGTGGACTGAAGAAAACAACTGCCAGGCGACACTACAATGTAACACTTTTATAAAGTTCAAAAAGGCAAAATTATATGACATACTATTGTTTTATATATAATATATATGCATATCTGCAAAGTCACTTCAGTTGTGTCCAACTCTGTGTGATTCTATAGATAGCAGCCCACCAGGCTCCCCTGTCCCTGGGATTCTCCTGGCAAGAACACTGGAGTGGGTTGCCATTTCCTTCCCCAATGCATGAAAGTGAAAAGTGAAAGTGAAGTCGCTCAGTCATGTCTGACTCCTAGCGACCCCATGGACTGCAGCCTTCCAGGCTTCTCCGCCCATGGGATCTTCCAGGCAGAGTACTGTAGTGGGGTGCCATTGCCTTCTCTGATATATGCATATCTGATAATAGTCAAAACAACAATAAACCCATAAGACAATGCTAAAGGATATTTAAGAGTGCTGGTTACCCAGGTCCAGAGATTTAAAGTTGGAACTTCATAGTGAGTTAAGGGTAATGCCCTGGGTTTCTGTCTAGACTGTAGTCTCATAGATATTTTTTATATTAATAAGTAAATCTTACATAAAATAAACTAGGAGAGGGCCACACAGGGACCAATGATGTCAATGTACCATGAACTAAGGATTATGAATAATTCAACTCTGAACAATTAAAAATTTTAAACAGATTTTTGAGAGCTGTTTGATTTTCATAGCAAAATTGGGCAGAAGGTTCAGAGATTTCCCATGGTAAGTAACAATACAAACATTTTTAAAAACTAAAGAAGTGTAACTACGGGGCAAGAGTTCTCTCTCCACTTACCCAACAATTATTTATTGAGCATTTATTATATGCAAGATGCTGGGGTATAGTGGTTAATAGAGGTTCTCACCCTAAAGTTAACAGGTCTGTGGGGGAGAAAGACATCAATTGCACCAGGAAGTATTCAAATGAGAAAAACTTCTGCAATGCTGTTGGCCAAGTAGGTAATGACCAGAAGACAAGATGGGACTTTGCACACGACCCTCTCCTGCTCCAACATGTATACACTAACCTTAGGGTGAAGTCCAACTTGCCTAGCAAATACCCCCATCATCTCATCAACTTCATCACCCACTCTTCTTTCAACAGCCTCACCCTAGTTTTAATCAGTCTGTTGAGCTGTCCACCCAACTCCATGGGCATTTCAGCTGGGAGTCCTTGAAGGAGCCATGCTCTCTGCTTGGAGTTACTCCTCCTGCTCTGTTTCTCTAGTGGACCCAGTCCACAAGGACAGCCAGTCTGAGTACTCACTGCCTGTTGGAGATCTTTGGCCCTGCCAGCCTCACATAGTGCTCAGGATGGAGACACTTGCTGTGGATGGTCAACAGACAGAGTGGCCAGAACTGGGAGATGACTTGGAGATCTCCCCCTATTGCAGATAAGAAAGTCGAGGTCCAGAGAGGGTGATATCACACCACCTGCCAGGAGGAACTGCTGATGCCATGAACTCAAAGCAGAATCCAAATGGGTTTCATGGCTCCCGTATCACTTACTGCATGTTCCCACCTAACCAATAGTGCCTTGGATGGGGCACTCCTTGCATGGGGTCCCAGTCCTCTTTGCATGGGGCTCAGACAAGACCATCTAGGACATAGAGACACAGGTCTAGGACACTGGGAAACCTGCCCAGTGGCCCCGTCACCCTGGACCTGCCTGGTTGCCCTGAGGGGAAATCAGTGTCTTGACACAGGTGTGATCATTTGTGGCAACTCATTACAAAACTCTATATTAAGGTTTAGATAAGATGTAGACATTTTAAATGCCCCCATTTAGTTCTACAAAATACATATGACATAAATTAGATGAAAGAGTATTTCATGGAAATAGTGTGTTACTGTGAATGTGATTATTGCCACTAATTTGTAAAATTAACAGTGATTAAAATGGTAAATTTCATGCTATATATATATATTTTACCAGAATAAAAAATTAAACTTTACATTTTAAAAACAAACAGAAAAAGAAGCAGCATGTTAAATTTATGTCAGACAAAGTGCCCCCTTGGGCTCCATCTACATCCCGCAGCAAACACTTCAACTGGAGTTTGAACTTAGCCTCCCAATGACTCACACTTTCTATTCAATTCAAGGCTGCTTCTAGGCTACCAAGGCCCCAACAAGAGATTTTCCAATTAGTGATCTTAATCGGTTAAGACATATCTCTGACCAACTGGAGCAGTGATTTCATTCAAAAACAGAGGTTTGTTATCCACCAAAAAAGAAGACACTTCCCTCAAAAGATTTTTGCCAGCCAAAAGGATGGAAAGGCATCTAAGCTCTGCTGTTGCTCTGATGTTTCCATAGTGAGAACCCAAAGTTAGACAGGAAAATATTTATTGTCCCTGTAACACTCAAAGTTTAGAAGGAGTATTAAACACAGGCCATGGATACTGAATATACCTAGTAACTGGCCAACCAACCAGAACTTTTATGCATAAGCCATTATTTTGCTATTTTGCTTTAAAATAAATTACTAATGGATCAAGCACATTATTTTTGCTAAAAACATGGAGAAGTTGAAAATAACAGAATTCCAGCCTGCACAGCATAAATATCAGTAGAAAAAACACAATTAGTAGCCTAGTTGCAGGCTTATTTAGGAGTAAAACGAATTAATCCAGTGAAAACTACAGACTGTGGGGTGCCCCAATACTTTCTTTTGTGGGTACTTTGATTTCATGTTTTAGAAAAAACTTTATTCTAAGCCAGAGATACTATCTAATTGCCTTAAATATCTCTTAAATATGCCTTAACTATCTAATTGCCTTAAATATGTTGTCTGGGGATTGCCCTGAGAGAGCAGAACAGAAACTAGGATGAAGGTAGACTAGAATTCTCTGTGACCTTTTAGAAACAGCAAGGACGCCAAGCACAGGCTTGGCAGAGTGTTTCAGAGGTTTCAGAGTGATCGTTTCTTTGTGGTTGGAAATAAATGCCTCTTCCCTTTAAGGACTGGAAGAAGCGTGAATCTTTCCTTCTTTCAGATTCTTTTCATGTATTGAGGTGTGAAGGTGTCTACCAGCTCTGACCCTTTGTCCATCACAGTGAGACTCCATTCCACCATTAGGAGAATCAGTGACGCCCTGACACAGACCAACCTGGACCACAACAATGGCCCACGTTCATTCTCATCAGGCTCGGAAAGCTCAATGTTAATTGCCTTAGAAATCAGTGTTTTCTCAACATGAATATGATGTTCCTGTGACCACTGTCAGCTCANGCAAGATCTTAAGTCTGTGATAGTCCAAGCTGCTAACTTTGTGATAATTTGTTATATGGCAATTGAAAACTAACATACTCAGAAACTCCTGTTAAGACTGATCTACCAACAGCTGGAGTTAGAACAATGTAATGATTCCCTTTTCTTTCCATTCTGGAGGCCTTCCCCTTGGTCTAAGATATTCATGGCAATATGAGAAATTTCAAAGTAGCAATCAAGAGACAAAAAGATAACCCAAGAAAGAAAAAGCCAACTTTTCTTTGGATTCTGCTTCTCTTTGTTTTTTAAAATTTATTTATTTTTATTGGAGGATAATTACAATATTGTGATGGTTTTTGCCATAAATCAATATGAATCAGCCATAGGTATACATGTGATACCTCCATCCTGAACCCCTTCCCACCTTCTTCCCTACCCCATCCCTCGTAAAAGAGGATGATATTCAGATCAGGCCTCTGCTTAGAAATGGAAGGACATTTGGGGTGATTTACTCAAAGCCCCTTATCTTATAAATGAGGGGAATGAGGGTGGGGAGGTAGCAGGAAGTTACTAAATAATAACTAATAAAATCCTGTGCTCAGACCTGCTATTCCAGTCTTTGTGCTTTCTAAACAAACTGCTCTGACCTCGAATTTCAGACACAGAGCTCCACTCCCTGTTTATTTCACTATTATTGCATTTCAAAATTATTCTAAACATGTCAACTTGCCTTAAAAGGAAAAAGACCAATATTTTCTTAAGGATCATCTCATGGTACCAACTTCTTTTAACACTTCTATTTTGGGGCTGTTAATAGTGGAAAGAAATATCTCTGCCCCTAACCCAAATAATGGCTATTTCCCTTCTATGCTGAACAAAGAGGATATAACTCACTGCCACTGAGACCAGAAACTACAGAAAAATAGCTGTGATGCAACAGTTTAATCCATCAGGAACCCCAGCAAGGACACCGAACAGAAGGCTGTGAACTAGTCAGCAGCTGTGATAAACAAACAGGTGCTCACACTGAAGTGACCAAGTGTGCAAGCATACGTGGGTGTCTGCAGGTGCCAAGCAAGGTGGTCACCGCTGGGTTAACAGACATCAGTCCACTGACCTAACCTAAAAAGTACACATCCACTCAAAGAACCTTCTCATCAGAACAAGTCCATCTTTTGTTTTACTGAAAACTCTGCTGCTGCTGCTAAGTCGCTTCAGTTGTGTCTGACTCTGTACGACCCCACAGATGCCAGCCCACCAGGTTCCCCTGTCCCTGGGATTCTCCAGGCAAGAACACTGGAGTGGGTTGCCATTTCCTTCTTCAACGCATGAAAGTGAAAAGTGAAAGGGAAGTTGCTCAGTCATGTCCGACTCTTAGTGACCCCATGGACTGCAGCCTACCAGGCTCCTCCACCTGGGATTTTCCAGGCAAGAGTACTGGAGTGGGGTGCCATTGCCTTCTCTGACTGAAAACTCTAGAACTTGTTAAAAGATGAAGAGAGGGAGGGACCTCCCTGGTGGTCCAGTGGTTACCAATCCACCTTCCAATGTAAGGTTGCGGGTTTGATCCCTGGTTGGGAAGGAAGATCCCACATGCTGCAGTGCAAATAAGCCACGTGCCACAGAAGAGAAGCCTGCATACTGCGAAGAAGACACAGCACTGCCAAATAAGTGAGCAGGTGAGCAAGTGTTCATTACTCAGTCATGCCCGACTCTTTGCGACTCCACAGACTGAATCCCACCAGGCTCTTCTGTAAATGGAATTCTCCAGGTAAGAATACTGGGAGTGGGTTGCCATTCCCTTCTCCAGGGGAATCTTCCCAACTCAGGGATCAAACCCAGGTCTTCTGCATAGCAGGCAGATTCTTTACTGTTTGAGCCACCAGGGAAGCCCCAAATAAGCCAAATAAATAGTAAATAAAAAAAAGATGAGGAAGAGGAAAATGGTGACATAAAGGCCAGGGCAGGGCCAATTACCAGAGGTGCCCTGACTAACTGCTGACCTGCCTATCACAAGTAAGCTGACTTTCAGTGTTAGAGCCAAAACTTTCTACACAGTAGTGCGGGGTAGGGGTAGGATGGGCACAGAGAGAGGCTGCTGGTGTCTCCTCAGCAAGCAGTTCCCCTCCTTTCTTCTTCCCTTTTCTTCCCTGCAGAGAGTCAATCGAGATTCTGTCAGTCCAGGGGGTTAAATTCCTAGAACTAATCCCCATTGCCTTTGCAGGCCCAACCATGATGGCGTGGTAGGGGGATTCCTATTAAAAAAATTAAACCATTAGGTCTATAGAACGAGACTCAGGGAGTCCTTGCTCAGTAAGAGGCGCAGAACTGAGAGTACTGAGAAGTCATCTGCAAGTTCACGGTGAAAATGCGGCTTGAGCCACATCCAGATGCCACCCCCCTCACGTGTGGCCGCAGGGGAGCTGGCCTCCCACCACAGTCAAAGATGGCTCGTCTCTCTGTCCACACAGGGAGGGGGCTGTGCAGCCCCAAAGCACACACTCACCTATTTTCAGCAGATTCTCTAACATGTTCAGCAAACTCCGCCACACTCTCACCCCTCCTGGGCCCTGTCTTCCCATGTCTACCCTGCCACTCATGGCCGATGTGCCTACTTCTGGCAACGGTGGCAGCTACTCCAGAAAACTCTGTGAGCAAATGTCTCTTGACACCTCCACTCTCAGACAACACTAGGGACCCCCTTCCTGGTTTCTCTCAGACCTTATCTTGCCAGGATTTGTGACAAGTAAATCTTTACAGTCCCTCTCAAGGGAGAAATCTCTGTCTTAGCAAGTATTCTATTTCCTTTTCCCTGGGTTTTCACTTATTCCATCAAATCCTTCTTGAGGGATAAAACCAGGGTAGCGAAAGCCTATACACAAGTGTTCATCGCGGTAGGAGCATTTGTGAAAGTTGAAAGTTGTGGACACTCAAATCTCTTCAGTGGATGAAGAGCTAATAAATGGTGGTGTATTTACACAGTGGAACACTACGCAGCAGTGAAAAGGAGCAAACTATTACTACACCTAGTGACATAGATGAACCTCTAAGGCACTGTGCTGAGTGAGAGAAGTCAGCCCCAAAGAGTTACATCCTGTATGGTTCCCACTTTGGAAATAAGAGAACTACAGTGATGGAGAATAAATCTGTGGTTGTCAGGGACATGAATAGGGGGTCAGGACATCACTACAAAAGGATAACATGAGTGTGAGATTTGGGGGAGACATGGATCTGTTCTACATGCTAATTGTGAAGGTCATCCATGACTACATACATTTTAGAACTTCCACAGCTAAATACCAAAAGAAGAGAGTTAATTTTACTGCATGATAATTTAAAAAGCCATACAGTTGAATCTAAAAACAAATGCTCAGTGTGAATCCCATCAGGTTACTCACCCCCCTGGCTCCACTTCCCTCGCCAGGGCTCCCTGGTGCTGCTTTCCCTGAATGCTCCAAGCCAGCCCCACAGCGCTGCCTCTTGTTAATCATGTCCCCACCTGCCTCATCTGATTCTACAAGGTGATCAATATCTGAGCTCCCAAAGTGGGGGAGGCCCACTGAGAGGACTGCGGCTGGATTGGGACAGGACTCCACACAACTTCAGCTTGCAGGGTGAGAAATGCTTCATTGCTGATGCTCGCTCAGGTCTACTGATGACATGGAGGGGAGGGGAAGAGCTCAGGGGGCACCGGTCTGGACCTTGGAAACCCCTCATTAATGTGTCTGTTTTACCAAGGGAGTCGACTCCAGTCTTAGAGCCCTGAGTAGGCTAGGATTTCGTACCCTTGTTTTGTCATTTGAATTCCATATTATTAGGCCCTCTTCCATTTTGTTGAAAGAAAAGTTGGAAAAGCAATAAAATTTCCCAGATTTCAGAGTCTGTATTTTTTCCAGACCCACATTAGCACGTCAACGCGTGATGATGTTTCAGGTCTCAAAGGACGTTATACACTGGAATGATCAATGTGACTAAAATTCAGCAAAAACAAACAAACCCAGTATGGGTGCCTGCTGATCTTCCTGAGGAAAGGATGGTACCTGGAATCGTGTCCTTGGAACTTTCCCTAGGGCCAGGACTAACAAATAAGGGATGAAACCGCCAGGAGAGAAAGAGTAAGCGAGGAATTCCTGGATGTTGGAGGCCATATGGTGCCAAGGAGAGTGACACACACTGGGTCCTGGCCAGCGATTGGCAGGAGAAGCCCAAATCACATGGCTGCCACCAGGGTCATTCATTACAAAGCCAAGCAAGGCCTCCACCACTAAGTGAACACGCTGCCCAAGAGTGAAAATGCCTTTTTTTTTTTTTCCTGAATTCAGTGTTTTCCAATATAAGGTCAGTGACTGAGAATGACAGGAAATAGATGACCTTCATCTTCAAAACCCAACAGAAAATTGCTTTCAAATTGCATGCTAAATCAACTCACAAAGAGATTTGCAAATAAAAACTGAGTTCTTAAGATTATTGTCCAGAAAAGGGGTTTCCCACCAGGACTGTAGGTAATTTCCCATGACTTCATCAATAACTGGCACTCAGTTAAAAAACAATCACTGCCCATGTTACCCAGAGAAAATGGCTTGCTGTTTAACTACATATTTCTTTCAAACTTAGTAGGGTTAATGTCATTCATTTGTCGACTGGGGTCATACTACTGGGTTGGCCAAAAAGTTTGTTTGTGTTTTCCAGACCAGCTTAAGGAAAAATCCAAACCAACTTTTGTGCCAACCCAATATACTTAGGATAGTACTCTCTTCTGTCCAATTTTTGGAAATGAATTCCAAGTGTGCCATTTGCCTTTAGTTTTTATTGGTGGTTTTCATCTTGTAAATATGACTATTTATAGTTTAATACAGTGAAACATTTAAGTCCTTTTCTTTGGAATATTTTTGACTGGTTATATTATTAGATGGACCTTCACTGGCCAGAGACCGGTTGATTTTCACCTCTGTTTCTTCTTATTTTTCTACAGTTTGCTGTGTTACATTGAACTTTTCAATCTTTCCAAAATTTATTTTGCTACACAGTCAAAGCATGTTTTCGTTTATTTCCACTCAGCAAAACCTCTCTCGGTCGTAACTGGCACTGACCATCCCTGTGGATTTCAATTACAGGGTGCACTGCACGCACATTGAGGTCTGCTTCCAGCCCCTCTGCTTCAGCCGTCTGCCAAGGGAAGAGTCAGGACCACACTGTTTTAATCCTTAAAGTTTACACAACATCTTCATACCTAGTAGAATTACTTCTCATAACTATGTTGCTTTCTGCCAATTCACCCTCCTCAGTTCATATTTTTCCAGGTATATTTCAGCAAGAGAGTCTCAGTCCTTTCTGAAGAACCAACCATCACTGCAGCTGGTCCTTAGGCTTGTACCTGGCACCCCGGGGAGTACAAAGGCAGGGCCTTGGGGTGGCTGATGTGCTGTCTGGGGTCCGGGGTGAAGATAACCATCTCACCCTCCCTCAGTTATTAATAAGGAAGGGCCAGGGCACAGAGGGAACCCCGGTCCTGAGAGTGGGCTGTCCCTGGTCAGCGTGGGACCCACTGTCAGAGCACCCCTCAGGATGGACACTGAAGACAGCTACTACCCCATGAGCTGGTGACCAGGGAGGATGCGATGGGCAGAATGAGAGCACAAGGGTCAGGTCACCATCATAGGAGAGGATGGGATCCACCCTCAGGAACCCTTACCTGGCCCCCACAGCCAGAATTCAATCAGCTGTGGAAGAAGAATGCTTGCTTTTCTGCCCGATTGTGAATCATCTCCTTAGAATAAAACTTGTTCATTTATATTCTTAAGGAAAAATGTTAAGGGGACATCTTGATAGGAAAAGTAGCCATAAAAGTCTTGCTACCCTATTTCTGGTTTCACTAGAAAAACCAAAGTCTAGAAACCTGGCAGACAACTCGGGCCTTCACATGTGTGAACACCAGCACACACGCACACACGCCAGTCGTGTGTGTAAAGGGTCTTCTCTAATGAAAAGGTATGCTGAAGCATATTCCAGCCACCAGCATGGGGGTGTACATGGCACAGGCTTCTTCAGAGGAGAAATTTTAGGTTTCCACATGTACTAGTTCCCTTGGGCTGCTATAACAAAGTACCACAAACTGAATGGCTTACAACGACTGAAATTAGGTATGACACTTGGGAAACTGTAAGCTGAAGACCAATTACATGGGCCACAGAGGTTGCCTGAACACTGACTATCTCTCCAGATGGATCCCTCCGTGCTTCTGGGGGTAAGGCTGGCCGAGCCATACTGTGGGACCTCGATGAAGGCAAGCACCTTCACGGGCTAGATGGCGGGAACATCATCAAAGGCCCGTGCTTCAGTCCCGGTCGCTCCTGCCTCGGGGCTGCCGAGGGCTCAGCATGAAGATCTGGGCGTTGGAGGGCAAAGTCACTGCAGATGAACTGGAGCAACAAGCTTTCAGGACCAGCAGCTGGACAGGGCCGCCCCAGGGGACCTCTCTGGCCTGGTCTGCTGGTGGCCAGACTGTTTGCTGGCTGCACAGACAACCCAGTGTGAGTGTGGCAGGTGGGCTTTGGCACCCACTAGAAACACGGCAGGGCTTTAAAAATGAAAAAACTGGTTTTGGAAAGATAAAAAAGGTGTCAGCTGGGCCGTGCTACCCATGAAGGCCCTAGGGGAGGGCCCTTCCGTGCCTCATCTGGGACTGGCTGCTGGCAATCCTCAGCATCCTTGGTGGGCCTCGGCTGGCAGATGCATCACTCCAACCTGCAGCCCTGCCTTCAACGTCCACCTTCCTCATGGACGAGAGAGTACGCTGTCTGCCCTCTGTGTACCTCTTCTTTCCTCTTCTTATAGGACACAAGTCCTACTGGATTAGGGCCCTCCCCTGAGGACCTCATTTGCAAAAATCTCATTTCCAAATAAGATCACATTCACTGGCTCTGGGGTCAGGACTTCAACGTCTTTTGTGGGAGACACAATTCAACCCACAACAAACATCAACCAACCTTGTTCACTAAAGTCATCGCGTAAACCAGCAATTCCGTGTCAACCCCATCCTTTTCGTCCAGGATTTCCATGATATTTGACCAGGGTGTGACTCCTATGAATAAAGCAAAAATCATGAGAAACAGCAATTCAGGACTCCTTATCCAACTCACATCACAGTTTATCCAGACTCCACCCAATGACAGGATCACCTTTCACCAAATTTTAAAGTATGACTCTGTACATCCTTCCAATGAGGTGACGCTATGCCGTGTCATCCTTGTCTACTTGAAAATGTATATTCCTCATGTCGGATGCCTATCAGTTTGCTTGAAAAGTTCCCTTTATATTAAATAGCTAATTTTTAAAAGATCCAATTATATGCAGCTCTTTTAGATCATGCATTTTACTCTGAGTATGGAAATGTTCTGGAAGCACTCTGTGTGTGTGTCCATCTCTTGCAAGGAAAGAGGATTCAGGAGAGCTTTACAGTCAGAATCTCAAGCAAAGGACTCAAAACAGTAACAGTGAAACGTCCGTCTAGCAAACATTTCCAGAACAGTATATTATCTCTATTCTATCAAGTCACAAATACTATTTAGGCATCAACCAGGTACAAGGAATTGGGTCTCTAGAAGGTGGCCCTCAGAAGGTCTGCGGTCATATGGAACAGTCAGGCACAAACACAGAACACCTGTCAGCACAGGGTAAAAGCAATTAGAAGGCAAAGCGCTTAGCCACGCCTGTCACTCAATGAGGGTGGTCTGTCTTTTGAAGTGAGATGGTCGAGGAGGGTTTGATGTAAGAAGTGACTCCTCAGTGAGACTGGCGGGGGTGCTCATGGAGGTTGTCCCATGGCTCCAGGGAGGGAAGGAAAACCCTCCATGTTCAGGATCACTAGGCCAAAGCCACAAAGGGGACACACACCCTGACATGATTTCCTACGCTGGGGATAAACATCTGCAGCGAAGTGCTGCCTTGCCCTTGGCATGGTGGTGTGGAACATGCAGCTCTTTCCTGGTTTCTCTATAAAGATCTCAAAGGGATATTGCCTATTTTTGTTGATAAAAGTAAATTCTGAAATAACCTAAAACCAGTGGGTTTCAAATGCTGATTCTTGGGTGGGTTATGTCAGAGCTGATTTCCTGGGCTTCTGAACAAAAGCTCCCCCAGGGAAGTGATGGCATCTGTCTTGTCTCTCTGCCCTTGGCAGAGTGCCCAGCACATAGTAGGTACTCAACAAAATGTCTGCTGACTAGTGAATGGGGACCTCTGAGAGGATAACAGGGTGGCTTTAAACTGGGGTAGTTTTTAAAGAGCCACAGGGTTCACTGCACACAGTAAGGAGACAAGACAGGAGAATTTTAAAAGGATGAGGCATCTACTGTACAACATGAAAGACACAGAATTTCAGGTCTGTTGGTGATCCCAGCAAGGGAACAAAATGCCTTTTCCTTTGGGTTAGTTGCCCAGTTAGCCCAAACTAGGAATCTATGACTAAGCTTCTATAATCCTTTGCTACTCTGAACACAAAAGCATGATCCTTTGTGTGCTAACTGCTGAATTGTCTTCTTGCTGATATTTATCATCAAACTATCTTGAAGTCCACACCTCTTCTTCATAGCCCAGAGAAGTAACCATTTCTGTCCTCAAGATAATCAGTGTGGTCAGTAGGTCTCATTGTCCAGGTGTAGGTCAAGCTTTCTAAATGCCTCTGCTTGTGCTTATAAAAGGGCAACTTCCATCACTCATACTCACACCCAACCTCAGTACAAAACATGAAAGCATGAGTTCTACATGTAAAGCCTGTATGAGAGAGACAGCACTGATGCAAAGAATTCCCAGTGGGACTAAGAGGCCCCGAAATGCTTCCTGGTTGCTTACTTTGGAGCCAAAGATGTCAAACGGGGCCTGTGGAAGGAGAGGAAGGAAGCAAATGGCAAGCATCCCAGAGAGAGAGGTGAATGGTCTATTTCCTCTCTCTCTCTCTCTCTTTTTCTATGCACCACTTTATCTATTATAATGAAAGCACTCAAACAGGGGCTTCATTTAATTAAAAAACATATTCAGGGCTCCTCTGGTGGCTCAGTGGTAAAGGATCTGCCTCCCAATGCAGGAGACATGGATTTGACTTGATCCCTGGTCTGGAAAGATCCCACATGCCGCGGAGCAACTAAGCCCGTGCACCACAACTGCTGAGCCTGTGCGCTAATGCCCAGGAACCACGACTGCTGAGCCTGTGTGCCGCAACTACTGCAGCCCTCACGTCCTAGAGCCCGTGCCCCCCAACAAGAAAAGCCTCCTCAAGGAGAAGCCCGGGCACCGCAGCTAGAGAGGAGCCCCACGCCCCGCCACTACGGCAAAGCCCACACAGCAATGAAGACCCAACACAGCCAAACTAAATAAATAAAGTTTAAAGAAGACATGCACAAAAAGTGTTCTTCAGTTATAATATCTGATTCCCTTTTTATTATTTAAGGATTTCGAGTCTGGAAATTTGCATGTAATCAGACACTACTGGGATACATGTTCACTATACTTTGACTTTTTGGGGACCAGAAAATAAGAAATTATTAGAAGCATGAAGGGGGAGGTGAGGACACCTTCTAGTTCAACACAAATACCTTGTCAGGGCTCCAGCTGGCCTGCATCAAGCACCAGTAGTTGTACCTGTCCCAGGAACCCGCCTGTCAGAACTAAATGGCCAAGTTCACTGCCGCCCCCATCCACACCTTCATTGCTCCATATGGGGTTTCATGTGTGTATGTGTGGGTAGCAACTAACACTTTCCCTGGGGCTTCCCTGGTGGCTCAAATGTAAAGAATCTGCCTGCAATGCAGGAGACCCAAGTTCAAGCCCTGACTCACGAAGATCCCCTGGAGAAGGCAGTGACCACCCACTCCAGTATCCATGGTGTCACAGAGTTGGGCATGACTGAATGAGTATGTGTGGGTAGGGGGTGGCCCTGTGTTAGAATCATAAACCACACGACCTTTCCCCTTCACATAACAGAGAACAAAATTGAGCCCCAAAGTAGTGGAATGAACAGAGGCTCAGGGGGAGGCATGTAAACTGGTGAGATGACATCCACCCTAGTGGCTCACTGTGAGATGTCCAGAGATACAGCGCTTTGCTGCCTCTCCTGAACACTGAGGCAGAACATCAGCAGATGGTCACTTCCTTCATCATCATTGTCCATCTCTCTCCAACTCCACCTCCAGCCCTGGAGTGAGTATAGGATCTGTGATAGCCTGTTTTCTTTCTGATGTTCGAAGGCACATGATAGGCACTTAAATATTTGTTAAACAAATGAATTTTATATGAAAAAACACTTAGAATGGTGTCTGTTGTGTGGCAGGCACTTGGACAGCAGTAGCTGTCACTGTGTGGAGGTGGTGGGCAGGGGACACCCACGCTGCCCCCCCANTGTGGAAGGAGAGGAAGGAAGCAAATGGCAAGCATCCCAGAGAGAGAGGTGAATGGTCTATTTCCTCTCTCTCTCTCTCTCTTTTTCTATGCACCACTTTATCTATTATAATGAAAGCACTCAAACAGGGGCTTCATTTAATTAAAAAACATATTCAGGGCTCCTCTGGTAGCTCAGTGGTAAAGGATCTGCCTCCCAATGCAGGAGACATGGATTTGACTTGATCCCTGGTCTGGAAAGATCCCACATGCCGCGGAGCAACTAAGCCCGTGCACCACAACTGCTGAGCCTGTGCGCTAATGCCCAGGAACCACGACTGCTGAGCCTGTGTGCCGCAACTACTGCAGCCCTCACGTCCTAGAGCCCGTGCCCCCCAACAAGAAAAGCCTCCTCAAGGAGAAGCCCGGGCACCGCAGCTAGAGAGGAGCCCCACGCCCCGCCACTACGGCAAAGCCCACACAGCAATGAAGACCCAACACAGCCAAACTAAATAAATAAAGTTTAAAGAAGACATGCACAAAAAGTGTTCTTCAGTTATAATATCTGATTCCCTTTTTATTATTTAAGGATTTCGAGTCTGGAAATTTGCATGTAATCAGACACTACTGGGATACATGTTCACTATACTTTGACTTTTTGGGGACCAGAAAATAAGAAATTATTAGAAGCATGAAGGGGGAGGTGAGGACACCTTCTAGTTCAACACAAATACCTTGTCAGGGCTCCAGCTGGCCTGCATCAAGCACCAGTAGTTGTACCTGTCCCAGGAACCCGCCTGTCAGAACTAAATGGCCAAGTTCACTGCCGCCCCCATCCACACCTTCATTGCTCCATATGGGGTTTCATGTGTGTATGTGTGGGTAGCAACTAACACTTTCCCTGGGGCTTCCCTGGTGGCTCAAATGTAAAGAATCTGCCTGCAATGCAGGAGACCCAAGTTCAAGCCCTGACTCACGAAGATCCCCTGGAGAAGGCAGTGACCACCCACTCCAGTATCCATGGTGTCACAGAGTTGGGCATGACTGAATGAGTATGTGTGGGTAGGGGGTGGCCCTGTGTTAGAATCATAAACCACACGACCTTTCCCCTTCACATAACAGAGAACAAAATTGAGCCCCAAAGTAGTGGAATGAACAGAGGCTCAGGGGGAGGCATGTAAACTGGTGAGATGACATCCACCCTAGTGGCTCACTGTGAGATGTCCAGAGATACAGCGCTTTGCTGCCTCTCCTGAGCACTGAGGCAGAACATCAGCAGATGGTCACTTCCTTCATCATCATTGTCCATCTCTCTCCAACTCCACCTCCAGCCCTGGAGTGAGTATAGGATCTGTGATAGCCTGTTTTCTTTCTGATGTTCGAAGGCACATGATAGGCACTTAAATATTTGTTAAACAAATGAATTTTATATGAAAAAACACTTAGAATGGTGTCTGTTGTGTGGCAGGCACTTGGACAGCAGTAGCTGTCACTGTGTGGAGGTGGTGGGCAGGGGACACCCACGCTGCCCCCCCAGGCCTGCCCCTCAGGCTTCCTGGCCAGGCCCCCTCCTCCCAGCAAACCACATCACCCCTCTCTCAGCCCAGAATGAATAAGCACAGGATAAACTGTTCCATACTCTTGTCCTCTCACTCTCTTCCAAGTCTCTGTATTAAACTCCAAAGAAAATAAAATATTTTGCATGAGGCCTTGCATGTGAGTTGGTCTAACACTCAAACACAGTGGCATGTTCCATGTCTTTAACTGTAAGGGATGAACACTTAACGAACACACTTCTGCTCCAAATAACCATGGAAACGGAGCCTGAGTTCTATGCACTCTAACCTCCACCATGCTTTGTGCGGTCTTCACTGAGCAATGTACCCTTGAGCACAAGTCAGAGCCAAGATGCTTGAAAGGATGTCTGGATTCCTCACCCACCTCCCCAGCTCCGTTAATCATGTGTGAGACATATGTTTAAAAATTATGTCATATCTCATCACCTCACATTCAAATGAAAAACGGCACCTCTTCAAAAGCAGTGCTGAACCAAATTAGCAGGACTCAAGATTTATGACTGAAATTTCAAAATAAGGTACCCCATCTGGTCACTTACCCGCACCCTCTGTCTGGGAGGGAAAGTCAAACAGTCAGAGGGAGGTGCACCCTGCCCAGGCGAGCAGGGGGTTCTCGACCAGTTTACTGCTAATCACTAGTGAATAAGTCTTTGATGATGGCAGAATGACAAAGCAACACCTTCCCATGGGTTTCCATCACTGCTAACTGCCATTCTCTCTTCCTGCCTGGCCACTAGGAAGGGAAAGTGACTTGAAGACCCATGCAAAGGAGAAGACGTGCCAGCAGTCTGCACAGACAGGTACAACACTGAGCCATGCCTTAGAGACTAACTCAAATCCATGGTTTCATTCTAGCACCTGAGCCAAAGTGCCAACTGCCATGATCAAATGGGCCCCTTTTAGTTTTCATTAATTCATACATATTTATTAATCCCTATGATACACCTAAATCCCTCAGCTTTTATTGCTGCTCCCTAACTGGCCCACTGTTGGCAGAACAGCAATTTGTCCATCCATGCTCACCAATGAACCTTTCCCGTTAACCCATGTGTGGGATGTGTTGTTTATACAGCAATCAGAGGAATTTGTTCTTGGACAACTTCATGCGCTAGTAATTTCTGAGAACTTGTGGCTTACTTGTTGATTTTCTTTGCTGATTCTTTAAACCTACCATTTTTCATCATCCAAAAGAATTCCTTTCTACTAAAAAGGTCTGTACGTTAACATGCCCATTCTCCAACCTAACCTCCAAAAGAATGAATCCAAAACCACCTTGAGGAGTTACATGTATGGCAGATTTATAAACTTGTGTAGAAATGGACATACTCAGCTGGCCTTTGGTCACCTCTGACGTGTCTACCCACTCGCTTGTCCAGCTGAGAGGGACTGAGAGCAGCTTCTCAACCTGCCAGGTGGAAACACACCTGCAAGTCATGCTTCCCNGAAATGGACATACTCAGCTGGCCCTTGGTCACCTCTGACGTGTCTACCCACTCGCTTGTCCAGCTGAGAGGGACTGAGAGCAGCTTCTCAACCTGCCAGGTGGAAACACACCTGCAAGTCATGCTTCCCCCTGCAGAACAGCATGATGTATTTATGTGTCCAATTCCAGCACAGAGTTCAAGAACAGTTTTACTAGCAGTAATATAGGATGGTGTTATGTGTATGTGTTATAATGTCATGGCCAAGACCACACATGTCATAGAGAAATATGCAACTGAACCACACATGATAAGCTATGGCTGAGTTTTTCCATCAGTGCTGATCCTTTTTGTTCTCAGCTGCTAGTGCTCAGTGGCAGCCAGATGACAATACTTGCCAAAAGCTTAAGAAATTTCAATGGAAAAACCATGAGGTTGAGAAAACAATCCATTCTCTGTTATGACTTTTAATTTCTATAAATTGGGAAAGAGCAGCCATTGCTTTGTCTTGGGGGAGAGAGTACAGCTGAGTGTACAGCTGGGCCTACAGGTGGAGATTTGTGGGTTGGGTGCACTCAGGATCACTCCTCTATCCCAAATGGTCTCTCCATGAGATATACAGTCTGAGGAAGGAAGCTGCTGCTGCTGCTAAGTCACTTCAGTCATGTCCGACTCTGTGCAACCCCATAGACGGCAGCCCAACAGGCTCCCCCGTCCCTGGGATTCTCCAGGCAAGAATACTGGAGTGGGTTGCCATTTCCTTCTCCGGAGGAAGGAAGCTATGAGCTCCCAAACCAGTGAAGTTAAGGGAGAACCTCCAGGTCATAAGAAGGTTGTCTCCTTTAACACGGCCCACATGACAAGGACCCAAGGGTTACCTGAAATTTAGGATAGGAAAATGAAGAGTCTGCTAATTATCCTAAAGTAATTCAAAGAGTTGGAGAACAGAGTATGAATCTTCCAAGGATGAATGAAAGGATCAGCTTCACTCTTTCCCCAAACACCCACCTTTGACCCTAAGCCATGGACTGGCCTTGAAAAGCCCACCCTGGCTTCTGAGTCATTGGAAGCCTTCATTAGGATTCTCAAGGAGTCCCCTTGATGCGCTTTAGGCCACAAGGGTCTCCATGGTCATGCTTCAGACAGCGATAAGCCTTGACAGAAAAAACCTGCCCCAATCTGGCATCAACCTTCCAGACGCACAGCCCCGACCACACACTAGGACTGTCTCTGTGGTACACACACACACAGGCCTGAAGTCACCTTCCACCTGCAGTCTACCATGCTGGGGATTGACATGTGCCTGTGTGCTTGTGGGAAAAATGCAGAATCCCAGTCCATGGTCCTGGATGGCTTTCATTAACTCATATTCAAACTTTCAAAGCAACTAGGAAGCTGCTTTCTCTCATCTTTGCATTCAGTCCTGAATGTGGGTCTCTGATCAACACTGAGTCAGAGACAAGAAGTGGTTTGAATCAAAGAAGGCTATTTAGGCCTCTCATTTCTTTTCATCAGTTGTCCCCGAGCTGACTTATAAACATGTGTGTCCATACGTACATACACACACACAACCATATACCAACATGTTAACAACAATTCTATCTGGTGAGACTACAGGTAAATTTTTATGGTCTTCTTTACACTGTTTCTTTTCCAAATTTTCTACAGAGTATTTCTATTATAAAAAGAAAATAATTAATGTTAACAAGTTTTTGTTCTTGTTAGAGTCTTTGTAGGGATGACAATATTAATAAAAATGTCCTACTGAGGAACAAAACCTAAGTATCTGTTAGTCACTCAGTCGTCTCCAACTCTTTGCAACCGCATAGACTGTAGCCCACAAGGCTCCTCTGTCCATGGGATTCTCCAGGCAAGAATACTGGAGTGGGTTGCCATGCCCTTCTCCAGGGGATCTTTCTGACCCAGGCATTGAATCCTGGTCTCCTGCATTGTAGGCAGATTCTTTAACGTCTAAGCTACCAGGGAAGCTGTTTTAAAGAATAAAACAAAAGAAAAACCCATTTCAGAATCAGACTTCACAATATTAAAGGGGACGCAGCATGTCATGCTGTAAACCAAATCCAAAGCCCATTTGTCATCAGGTGTGCAGGCCGGCAGTAGGCCTTCCTGCCGTGGGTCAGCCACATGCTGGGACACCCAGAGGGGACAGGCACCCCACTGCCCAGCAGGACACACACTTCTGGGAGAATAGGCACAGCAGAGATGAGGGGCACACGGGGCTTTGAAAGAATATGCTCATCTGATCCAAAGCAGGGCGGGCCTGGCACAGGCTGGGTGGGAGGTGGGGGTGGCGGGTGAACAGGGACCGGACGTGAAGGGTCGGCCCTAACCGGGCACTGGGGAGCCACCGGCAGCTTTCATACGGAAAACGACGTGACCAAACTTGTGCTTTTGAAGAAGCCTCCAATAGCAGAGAGGCGGGTAGCATTTCAGGGAGGTAAAGGATGCCCAGTGAGAGATGGCGAAGAGCATGCAAGGGAGCGAAGATGTTTAAGGAACACGGTGGGGCGAAATCCAATAAAGCAGGTGGGAGGGAGGGGAAGAGACGAAAGAGTCAAAGTGACTCCAGCAGGCTGGGAAAAGAGAACAAGCTGGCTCTGTGTGTTCAGTTGAGGTGGCTGAAGATGGAGCATAACGATAAGCTGGAGTCTGACCTATCCTGGGTCAGCTAGGGGTGCTTTTCTTTCCCTGTTCCCTCCTTCACCTACTCTTTATACATGCATCCTGAAACATGTTTCCTGATGTCAGAAGTCCACACAAAGGGAGTTCTGTTGCTTTTCAATTCTGCCTTGAACATGGAAATAAAAAGTGGAAATCCTACATGAGACACTTTTACTTGGATGACACAGCGGGCAGGGATCACTCACCCCTTTTTGTGTCCACGGCAGAGATGGCCTGAATCAGGAGAGGTGCATTGGACTCCGAGTATTCCACAAAGACCAGCAGCAGCTTCAGGGCTGTCTTCACCACCAAGCGGAACTGCGGAAACAAGACACAACCGTCGTGTGGCTGCACACACAGTGGGGCATCTGCAGCCTTTGTCCTCACGGCAGCTGGCACCTAGCTGCTCTTCTTAGCAGGTATGCAGATTCCTTCACCAGACACCTCAGAAGGCAGGTGTCAGTATTACCCCCATTGCACAGATAAGCAAACTGAGGCCCAGAGTCCCTGACTCAAGATACCACAGCTAGAAACAGAATCAGAATTTGAACCCAAGGCCTTTGGCCCCAGGGCTCACACAGGTTGTCTGTCAACACAGGAGGCGGCAGTTGCTGGGTTGGTAACTTCGTTTTAANACCATAGCTAGAAACAGAATCAGAATTTGAACCCAAGGCCTTTGGCCCCAGGGCTCACACAGGTTGTCTGTCAACACAGGAGGCGGCAGTTGCTGGGTTGGTAACTTCGTTTTAACCAGACTAGATCACTGTGATGTACCCCAATCAAGTCTCATTTTTTTTCCTGATGAAGCAGGCACAGCAGGCTAAATGACTCGTCTGAGGCTGTGACAGGATGCTTGAACCAAGTCCAGGTTCTTAAAACTGCACAGGGAAGGCCATCTGGGGCCTCACCCCCACAGGCCTAGGCCCAGAGGACCGCACTCGTGAGGAGCCACACCCAGCCCAGGNCGCCGGGGGAACAGGGTGAAACCATCACCTATCCCAAGTCATTTCTCCAAATTCATGACCCCATCTCTCCCCCTCACCCCCTTGTCCTCTGTCATCTTGCCTAGTAAACCAGCTGGCTTTTCCTTGATTCCATAGCTCTCTCCAGCCAGAGCCATGGTTTCCAGCTTCCCTTTATAAGAAAATCACTCAAAAGAGTTGCCATACTCCCCAATTCCCCTTCTCCATTTTTCATAGACTCCTCAACCCATCTGACAGAGCTTCTATCTCCACGGCACAGATTAAATTACTCCCATCAAGGTTACTAATGGCTTCCATGTTGTCCAGGCTTCCCTGGTGGCTCAGACAGTAAAGAATTTGCCTGCAATGCAGGAGACCTGGGTTCAATCCCTGGGTCAGGAAGATCCCCTGGAGAAGGAAATGGCAACCCACTCCAGTATTCTTTCCTAGAGAATTCCATAGACAGCGGAGCCTGACAGGCTACACATTTCATGGGGTCACAAAGAATCAGACACGACTGAGTGACTAACACTTTCAATTTCCATGGTGTCCAGTGGTTACTCTTCTAGGCTCATTTTAGCTCAACTCTCAGCAGCACATGACAATCAACTGCTCCCTCCAGAAACAGTTTTCTCATGACATGGCTGACGACCATCTCCTACCTGGGGGGCTACACTAGCTGGCTCTTTGTAAGAAGCTCAGCCACCAGGTGTGGGGAGGCCTCAGAGTTGACTCCCCACCCCTGCTCCGTCGCTACACACTCTGTCCAGGTGAGTTCATCCAGGCCCTTAACTGTAAATCCCATTTATGACTCAATGCTCTTCAGACCTGGCACCTGACCTCACCACTCTTATGGGCCCTCAAGTTCAATGTAGCCCAAAGAGAACTCACGATTTGCACTTGTGCTCATCCTGTCCCACCACCACTTCCAGCGTGTTCCGTCCACAAGTCCACACCTCGGGACAAGGCCCCACCATTCACTCACTGCAAATGGGAGCCACCCTGCCCTCCTCCCTCCCAATTTCCAAATGACTCCTTCCATCAGGGCTGTCGACAGCTATCCCTGCCCTGACTCTGCCCACAGCTCCCTCTCCCTGTCCACCTGAGACCACCGTGAGAGCCTCCTCAGTGCTTCTGGGCTTGTCACCTTGAAGCCCTTTCTCTAAACTTCAGCTGGAGTGATCCTGGCACTCTCAACGGTCCACTGGCTCTGCATCACATTCAGGGTGGCCTCCAACCCTGCGAGCTTTATGTCACTCCCAAGCTCTCCGTCCTCACCCCCTGTCACTCCCCTTCTGCCCAGGGCGCTCCCATCAGCCACCTCTCTTCAGTCATGTGACCGTGTGTTTTTCACGTACTGAAGCTTGTGCCTGACTCAAGAGTTTTCTCATTGGCTACTCCCTCACCAGTCACCACAGGACTGGCCTTTCCTTACCTTCCAGGTCTGAGAGATTTCCCCTCATGGGAAATAACCTTTCTGACAGCTTCAAATAAAGGAGCCCCCTGGTTACTCAGGTCACCCTGTTCTGTTTTCTTCACGTCCTTTATCATGACCTGTAACTGCTACATACACGTTCACTCACCTGATACACATGTCACACCTGTTTAGAGCAGCCGGTCCCTTCCCCAGGGGATCTTCCCGACCCAGGAATCTAACTGGGGTCTCCTGCATGCCAGGTAGACTCTTTACCAGCTGAGCCACCAGGGAAGCCCCAGAGCAGAGGCCACCTAGTGGCGGAGATGCTGTTTTTTCTGACATACCAGAAACCACATCTGCCTCCAAGGGGCTGCTGGGTCAGAACTGCACATGGGCAGGCTGGAGCGCCCTCTTCACCAAGGCTTGGCCTGCAAACCCAACCACTAATATGTGTGGAGCCAGTCTCCTCAGCCCACTCCGATCCCCCACTCCACCCCAGCCCTCAGCACGGCTGGGCCCACACCCTCAAGTGCAGAGGACAAGCAGTGCCTTGGGCTTCCACCTGTCCACCCTGCGACATCCTTATCAAAACGGGACCTGAGTTCTGGAGAGGGCTCTGAACTCTCTAGAGCACATTCACCTTTTGTCACTCATGTCCCACATTCTCTGTTCTCTCTAACTGGAAATAGACTAAATCCCAGAGTATTTTTCTCCGCAACTACAAGGTGGGGGGTAGGAGAGGAAGGCATGGCACAATGAACTGTGCTATCTTGGTACATGTAGAGCAGAAAAAAATGTCTTCAAGTAAATAAAACAACCCAGCAAGCCCAGGCTTGGCGCCCTCCTCGGTGGGCGGACTGTTATTATGTGGTTTAAGCCTCCTCGGTGTCTTCGTGGGAAAGAACCTGGCTGCTGCCCAGCCCAAGGCCCCATCAGCTGATCTCAGCTGGGCTCCCTCCTGGGCATCTCTGTGGTCACAGGGCCTTGGCTGACAGGGTACCCAAGGACCTGCTCTCCCTTACAAAGTTCTCTAAGTAAGAAACCACTGTTTTCTCGGGAAGTCTTCTTTCCCTGAATCTCAACATGCCTGTTCACGTCGTCTTCTCCTTTGCTATGAAGGCTCTGCTTAGTGATCTGTTGCCATTGTAACTTTATTTTTTAAAAAAACCCTTAACCTCTTCTGAGTCATGATTTTAGGCTTCTATGAATTTGGCTTCTACTCGGTCTAAGTTGATGTTTATGTGTGTTTGGAAGCCTTACTATGTAAAAGTAATCACAAACATATAGTTAAACTACTTTAGAAAAAAGAGAGCATTAGCACATTAATTTAATGGAAATGCACAGTACTAATTGCTAGCATGTCCCAACTAATCACCAAAATACAACCAGCACAGCTCCTCTTCTGAAATACCTCATTAGCATTGCTGTACAGACTTGAAAGTAATAAGAATTCCTGACTTCAAAAGATTTCCACACCAAATGCTCATTTTTCCAGAATTCACTTAATTTGATGCCCTCAAGTATCTGGAATGCTATCAAAACCCTCTAAAACTTTGGAACAGCCACAGTGGAGGCCACACAGCCATTCCTCCAAGTCCAAACACGCTGCTCATCATCTCAGCGCTCTTAAAAATCCGCTGTGCTTATTCTAAGACACATTCCAGCAGGAGTGGCCTCTGAGCTTCCTGAGCTGCTGAGAAGAGGTAAACGAGAGGCCAGTGGTGGACCAGGAGAGGCAGGCCCGCCGCGGCAGTGGGGGCAAGCACCGTGAGTGAGGGGTGGGGAACACACGCACGGACGCCAGCACTGCAAGGCTCAGGCACCGGAGGCTTCTCAAAGGGCTCCAACTGGAGGGCCGTGACCCTCCAATGCCATTTCATCTCCGCCTGGGGCTCCTACATGTGCTAAGGGGCGGTTTCATCACAAATGACTTACAGGCTCAAAACTCTGCCTATCTGTCTAGGACTGAGGGCAATCAGTCAGAACTGATTCTCATTCTCTTATGGAGCATGAACCACTTGGGAAGATAAAGCAACTGGGCACAAACAGTAACCAGGGCAACATGGAGTCAGTCTCAGAAGCAGTGGTTCTGAGGCCAATCAGATGTTGCAGGCATAGATTCCCCACATCAGAGGGTCTGGGTGGCCCTTGCTAAGGCTACTGCAGAAGGAATTCAGAACCTGGATGAGGATGAGCTGGCCAAGCCATCTAAGGTCCTTCCCAATTCCAAGATGCTCTGATTCTTATCTCAACGTTCTGAGTGGCTTCCAGATGCTCAGTACCCACTGAGGGTCCCTGGGGGGCAGGAGGTCAGGAAGCTGTAGCCTAGCCTTTAAGAAGACAGTCACCTTGCTTTGGAGACAGGACTCAGAACACCTCTGATGACACAGCTGAGAGCGTTACCTGTGCCAGGGGCCCTCAGAGTCAGTACTGAGGATAGAGAGCAATGTCCCAGAGCCAGGCCCTTACACTGGGGAGGAGAGGCAGTAGGACAGGCTCAGAGCTGATGTAGCCGGCCTTCTGGGCTTCCAGGGACCCAAAGAGCGGTGTGACAGCCTTCAGGTTCCTGCTTATACAAATAAGCCCACTTATTTTAGGGCTTGGAAGAACCACACGGAGGGGAGGGTCTACATTCAGCCTTTGGGCTACACATGACCTACTTTTATATACAGTCAACCCTTGAATAACATGAGTTTGAACTGTGCGGGTCCACTCATAGGAAGTTTTTTTTCTTTTTCAAAAGTAAATACTATGGTACTACATGATCTGTGGCTAGCTGAATCCATGGGTGCAGAACCATGGGCATAGCACTGCAGATATGGAAGAACCGCACATAAGGAGAGTTGACTTTAATTTCTACACCATTTTTCAACTCCTGGGAGGGTCTGGGTCTCTAACCTCTGCATAATTCAAGGGTCAACTATAATTACATTCTAGGAAAAACTGGTACACTATTTTAGCGCTGTCCATCATAATAAATTATGTTTTATGTTGCTTTAAATATGCAGCTAAATCACAGTATATAACAGAAATCCGAGACAACCCTTTCACATAAGGACAGGAACATGCAGTCAGGGGTGAACTGTGCTTCTCATCTGTGTGAGCCTTACTCTCCACGGCAGCTGTTCCTCTCTGTTCCTACACAGCACAAAGCGGAGGCTATGAGGCTTCCAAAGACCAGGGAGGTCCCACGGACAACCCGGGACTCCACTGTCACCTCCACGTCAGGGAGGTGGGCCTGAGTAGGACAATGGTGTCCGTAGAGCTTGGCTGGCTTTGTTGTTGCTGTTGTTTAATTTTCCNTGGTGGCTCAGACAGTAAAGAATTTGCCTGCAATGCAGGAGACCTGGGTTCAATCCCTGGGTCAGGAAGATCCCCTGGAGAAGGAAATGGCAACCCACTCCAGTATTCTTTCCTAGAGAATTCCATAGACAGCGGAGCCTGACAGGCTACACATTTCATGGGGTCACAAAGAATCAGACACGACTGAGTGACTAACACTTTCAATTTCCATGGTGTCCAGTGGTTACTCTTCTAGGCTCATTTTAGCTCAACTCTCAGCAGCACATGACAATCAACTGCTCCCTCCAGAAACAGTTTTCTCATGACATGGCTGACGACCATCTCCTACCTGGGGGGCTACACTAGCTGGCTCTTTGTAAGAAGCTCAGCCTCCAGGTGTGGGGAGGCCTCAGAGTTGACTCCCCACCCCTGCTCCGTCGCTACACACTCTGTCCAGGTGAGTTCATCCAGGCCCTTAACTGTAAATCCCATTTATGACTCAATGCTCTTCAGACCTGGCACCTGACCTCACCACTCTTATGGGCCCTCAAGTTCAATGTAGCCCAAAGAGAACTCACGATTTGCACTTGTGCTCATCCTGTCCCACCACCACTTCCAGCGTGTTCCATCCACAAGTCCACACCTCGGGACAAGGCCCCACCATTCACTCACTGCAAATGGGAGCCACCCTGCCCTCCTCCCTCCCAATTTCCAAATGACTCCTTCCATCAGGGCTGTCGACAGCTATCCCTGCCCTGACTCTGCCCACAGCTCCCTCTCCCTGTCCACCTGAGACCACCGTGAGAGCCTCCTCAGTGCTTCTGGGCTTGTCACCTTGAAGCCCTTTCTCTAAACTTCAGCTGGAGTGATCCTGGCACTCTCAACGGTCCACTGGCTTTGCATCACATTCAGGGTGGCCTCCAACCCTGCGAGCTTTATGTCACTCCCAAGCTCTCCGTCCTCACCCCCTGTCACTCCCCTTCTGCCCAGGGCGCTCCCATCAGCCACCTCTCTTCAGTCATGTGACCGTGTGTTTTTCACGTACTGAAGCTTGTGCCTGACTCAAGAGTTTTCTCATTGGCTACTCCCTCACCAGTCACCACAGGACTGGCCTTTCCTTACCTTCCAGGTCTGAGAGATTTCCCCTCATGGAAAATAACCTTTCTGACAGCTTCAAATAAAGGAGCCCCCTGGTTACTCAGGTCACCCTGTTCTGTTTTCTTCACGTCCTTTATCATGACCTGTAACTGCTACATACACGTTCACTCACCTGATACACATGTCACACCTGTTTAGAGCAGCTGGTCCCTTCCCCAGGGGATCTTCCCGACCCAGGAATCTAACTGGGGTCTCCTGCATGCCAGGTAGACTCTTTACCAGCTGAGCCACCAGGGAAGCCCCAGAGCAGAGGCCACCTAGTGGCGGAGATGCTGTTTTTTCTGACATACCAGAAACCACATCTGCCTCCAAGGGGCTGCTGGGTCAGAACTGCACATGGGCAGGCTGGAGCGCCCTCTTCACCAAGGCTTGGCCTGCAAACCCAACCACTAATATGTGTGGAGCCAGTCTCCTCAGCCCACTCCGATCCCCCACTCCACCCCAGCCCTCAGCACGGCTGGGCCCACACCCTCAAGTGCAGAGGACAAGCAGTGCCTTGGGCTTCCACCTGTCCACCCTGCGACATCCTTATCAAAACGGGACCTGAGTTCTGGAGAGGGCTCTGAACTCTCTAGAGCACATTCACCTTTTGTCACTCATGTCCCACATTCTCTGTTCTCTCTAACTGGAAATAGACTAAATCCCAGAGTATTTTTCTCCGCAACTACAAGGTGGGGGGTAGGAGAGGAAGGCATGGCACAATGAACTGTGCTATCTTGGTACATGTAGAGCAGAAAAAAATGTCTTCAAGTAAATAAAACAACCCAGCAAGCCCAGGCTTGGCGCCCTCCTCGGTGGGCGGACTGTTATTATGTGGTTTAAGCCTCCTCGGTGTCTTCGTGGGAAAGAACCTGGCTGCTGCCCAGCCCAAGGCCCCATCAGCTGATCTCAGCTGGGCTCCCTCCTGGGCATCTCTGTGGTCACAGGGCCTTGGCTGACAGGGTACCCAAGGACCTGCTCTCCCTTACAAAGTTCTCTAAGTAAGAAACCACTGTTTTCTCGGGAAGTCTTCTTTCCCTGAATCTCAACATGCCTGTTCACGTCGTCTTCTCCTTTGCTATGAAGGCTCTGCTTAGTGATCTGTTGCCATTGTAACTTTATTTTTTTAAAAAACCCTTAAACTCTTCTGAGTCATGATTTTAGGCTTCTATGAATTTGGCTTCTACTTGGTCTAAGTTGATGTTTATGTGTGTTTGGAAGCCTTACTATGTAAAAGTAATCACAAACATATAGTTAAACTACTTTAGAAAAAAGAGAGCATTAGCACATTAATGTAATGGAAATGCACAGTACTAATTGCTAGCATGTCCCAACTAATCACCAAAATACAACCAGCACAGCTCCTCTTCTGAAATACCTCATTAGCATTGCTGTACAGACTTGAAAGTAATAAGAATTCCTGACTTCAAAAGATTTCCACACCAAATGCTCATTTTTCCAGAATTCACTTAATTTGATGCCCTCAAGTATCTGGAATGCTATCAAAACCCTCTAAAACTTTGGAACAGCCACAGTGGAGGCCACACAGCCATTCCTCCAAGTCCAAACACGCTGCTCATCATCTCAGCGCTCTTAAAAATCCGCTGTGCTTATTCTAAGACACATTCCAGCAGGAGTGGCCTCTGAGCTTCCTGAGCTGCTGAGAAGAGGTAAACGAGAGGCCAGTGGTGGACCAGGAGAGGCAGGCCCGCCGCGGCAGTGGGGGCAAGCACCGTGAGTGAGGGGTGGGGAACACACGCACGGACGCCAGCACTGCAAGGCTCAGGCACCGGAGGCTTCTCAAAGGGCTCCAACTGGAGGGCCGTGACCCTCCAATGCCATTTCATCTCCGCCTGGGGCTCCTACATGTGCTAAGGGGCGGTTTCATCACAAATGACTTACAGGCTCAAAACTCTGCCTATCTGTCTAGGACTGAGGGCAATCAGTCAGAACTGATTCTCATTCTCTTATGGAGCATGAACCACTTGGGAAGATAAAGCAACTGGGCACAAACAGTAACCAGGGCAACATGGAGTCAGTCTCAGAAGCAGTGGTTCTGAGGCCAATCAGATGTTGCAGGCATAGATTCCCCACATCAGAGGGTCTGGGTGGCCCTTGCTAAGGCTACTGCAGAAGGAATTCAGAACCTGGATGAGGATGAGCTGGCCAAGCCATCTAAGGTCCTTCCCAATTCCAAGATGCTCTGATTCTTATCTCAACGTTCTGAGTGGCTTCCAGATGCTCAGTACCCACTGAGGGTCCCTGGGGGGCAGGAGGTCAGGAAGCTGTAGCCTAGCCTTTAAGAAGACAGTCACCTTGCTTTGGAGACAGGACTCAGAACACCTCTGATGACACAGCTGAGAGCGTTACCTGTGCCAGGGGCCCTCAGAGTCAGTACTGAGGATAGAGAGCAATGTCCCAGAGCCAGGCCCTTACACTGGGGAGGAGAGGCAGTAGGACAGGCTCAGAGCTGATGTAGCCGGCCTTCTGGGCTTCCAGGGACCCAAAGAGCGGTGTGACAGCCTTCAGGTTCCTGCTTATACAAATAAGCCCACTTATTTTAGGGCTTGGAAGAACCACACGGAGGGGAGGGTCTACATTCAGCCTTTGGGCTACACATGACCTACTTTTATATACAGTCAACCCTTGAATAACATGAGTTTGAACTGTGCGGGTCCACTCATAGGAAGTTTTTTTTCTTTTTCAAAAGTAAATACTATGGTACTACATGATCTGTGGCTAGCTGAATCCATGGGTGCAGAACCATGGGCATAGCACTGCAGATATGGAAGAACCGCACATAAGGAGAGTTGACTTTAATTTCTACACCATTTTTCAACTCCTGGGAGGGTCTGGGTCTCTAACCTCTGCATAATTCAAGGGTCAACTATAATTACATTCTAGGAAAAACTGGTACACTATTTTAGCGCTGTCCATCATAATAAATTATGTTTTATGTTGCTTTAAATATGCAGCTAAATCACAGTATATAACAGAAATCCGAGACAACCCTTTCACATAAGGACAGGAACATGCAGTCAGGGGTGAACTGTGCTTCTCATCTGTGTGAGCCTTACTCTCCACGGCAGCTGTTCCTCTCTGTTCCTACACAGCACAAAGCGGAGGCTATGAGGCTTCCAAAGACCAGGGAGGTCCCACGGACAACCCGGGACTCCACTGTCACCTCCACGTCAGGGAGGTGGGCCTGAGTAGGACAATGGTGTCCGTAGAGCTTGGCTGGCTTTGTTGTTGCTGTTGTTTAATTTTCCAGGTCA
>SJYW01042867.1:219038-229929 GCA_006410735.1 Raphicerus campestris
ACTGAGGGCAATCAGTCAGAACTGATTCTCATTCTCTTATGGAGCATGAACCACTTGGGAAGATAAAGCAACTGGGCACAAACAGTAACCAGGGCAACATGGAGTCAGTCTCAGAAGCAGTGGTTCTGAGGCCAATCAGATGTTGCAGGCATAGATTCCCCACATCAGAGGGTCTGGGTGGCCCTTGCTAAGGCTACTGCAGAAGGAATTCAGAACCTGGATGAGGATGAGCTGGCCAAGCCATCTAAGGTCCTTCCCAATTCCAAGATGCTCTGATTCTTATCTCAACGTTCTGAGTGGCTTCCAGATGCTCAGTACCCACTGAGGGTCCCTGGGGGGCAGGAGGTCAGGAAGCTGTAGCCTAGCCTTTAAGAAGACAGTCACCTTGCTTTGGAGACAGGACTCAGAACACCTCTGATGACACAGCTGAGAGCGTTACCTGTGCCAGGGGCCCTCAGAGTCAGTACTGAGGATAGAGAGCAATGTCCCAGAGCCAGGCCCTTACACTGGGGAGGAGAGGCAGTAGGACAGGCTCAGAGCTGATGTAGCCGGCCTTCTGGGCTTCCAGGGACCCGAAGAGCGGTGTGACAGCCTTCAGGTTCCTGCTTATACAAATAAGCCCACTTATTTTAGGGCTTGGAAGAACCACACGGAGGGGAGGGTCTACATTCAGCCTTTGGGCTACACATGACCTACTTTTATATACAGTCAACCCTTGAATAACATGAGTTTGAACTGTGCGGGTCCACTCATAGGAAGTTTTTTTTCTTTTTCAAAAGTAAATACTATGGTACTACATGATCTGTGGCTAGCTGAATCCATGGGTGCAGAACCATGGGCATAGCACTGCAGATATGGAAGAACCGCACATAAGGAGAGTTGACTTTAATTTCTACACCATTTTTCAACTCCTGGGAGGGTCTGGGTCTCTAACCTCTGCATAATTCAAGGGTCAACTATAATTACATTCTAGGAAAAACTGGTACACTATTTTAGCGCTGTCCATCATAATAAATTATGTTTTATGTTGCTTTAAATATGCAGCTAAATCACAGTATATAACAGAAATCCGAGACAACCCTTTCACATAAGGACAGGAACATGCAGTCAGGGGTGAACTGTGCTTCTCATCTGTGTGAGCCTTACTCTCCACGGCAGCTGTTCCTCTCTGTTCCTACACAGCACAAAGCGGAGGCTATGAGGCTTCCAAAGACCAGGGAGGTCCCACGGACAACCCGGGACTCCACTGTCACCTCCACGTCAGGGAGGTGGGCCTGAGTAGGACGATGGTGTCCGTAGAGCTTGGCTGGCTTTGTTGTTGCTGTTGTTTAATTTTCCAGGTCAGCAACCCACAAGGAGGGCATGGAGTCAGCCTGTACAGAATCTGGCTATCAGGGTTTAGATAAACTGTAGCCACCAGTTGCTATGGAAAAGGAGTAAGAGGCAGTTTCTCAATAGTTCTGCTCTTAAAGGCAAAGTAGAGGGCTTCCTTTCTGGCTCAGTGGTCAAGAAACTGCCTGTGAATCCAGGAGACAAAAGTTCGATCCCTAATCCGGGAAGATCTCACATGCCTGGGGGCAACTAAGCCCGTGTGCTACACTACTGAGCCTGCTCTAGAACCGGGAGCCACAGCTAACGAAGCCTGAGCACCCCAGAGCCCATGCTCTGCGACAAACGAAGCCACCGCAGCGAGAAGCGGGTGCACCGCAACTAGAGACTAGCCCCAGCTCTCGCAACTAAAGAAAAGCCTTCACAGCATCAGAGGCCCAGCATAGCCTGAAATAAACAAATAAAAAGGCAAACCGAAACTCCCTTCATGCTTTATGGTACTTAGAGAAGACCAAGAACTTCACTTCGCAGGTCAAATACGTTGCTTATGAAGTAGAAATCAAAGTATTCCCCCAAGTCTCCAAATTCCTACTCTTCTAAAAATTCAGCAATCATAGAAAGAAAACAATTTCCAAACCTCTGGATTTAAATTATAAAGGGGGTCTGAAAGACATGCTTCCTTCTATCTGTTTCATTTTCCACTAAAAAAAGCATGTTATAGAAGTGGATGCTGGTTATTAAAAATGAATTAGAAATTGGAGGGTAACTTGATCTGCAAAGCTTTGCCACACTGTTTACAAGCTAACCAGAACTAAGAATATACTGAATATTTTAATAAGAACAACAATAAAATTCAAGTGACTTAAGATATTTATCAAACTTCTCTTAAACGCTTTACTCCAAAAACATATACTCAAGCTCAGAATTCCTAAGCAAAAAGCTCAGAATGGGCCCCAAAGCCTTTGTAACTGGTTATCAGATATCTTGGGGTCCAAATCTCTCCCCTTTTGTGCTGTCATCATAAGAATAAGGTTGATCTTATCAGAAATAAAGTATAGGCCAAAATACACTCCCTGAGTCCAAACTTCTGAGCCAAGGCTTTCAAGTGTCTGTGGGGGAGGGGTGTAGACGCCAAAGTTGGCACACCTGCCAAGACAGGAAGCCACTCCCATCAAACCCATGTGCTAAGGCTTCAGGGCCTAATGGCCAACCCATGTATGATCCAATGCAATTTGCAGAGAGCGGACGAACTTGGTGACTAATGAAGTAGCCAACTGTGGGGCTGGGAACCCCTCAAGTTTTTACTACTTGGTGGCAGGAAATCTTGCAGAATGTCAAATACAGACTATTCAAAAATAAAGACCCTGATACTGGGAAGGATGGAAGGCAAAAGGAGGAAGCAGCACAGGTCGAGATGGTTGGATGGCATCACCAATTCAATGGACATGAGTTTGAGCAAGTTCCGGGAGATAGTGGAGGACAGAGGAGCCTGGCATGCTACAGTCCATGGGGTTGAAAAGAGGTGGATACAATGTAGCAACTGAACAACAAAAACAAAAATTCAAAAATAATTCAAATAAATGTCAAAGTAGTAAATAATGCTGTAAAAGAATATGTTCTGCTATTGAGATAAAGTACTGGGGCTTACCAGGAGGTTTCTGTGAAGAATAATGTCTAAAAGTGAACAAGACCAAAAAACATCCACTTTGCTAAATTTCCTCTGGGATACATTCCTCAGTGTAACTATGAAGAGTTAGCTGATAACAGGTAACATAAATCCATTGTTGTCATCTAAGCACTTCGGGCAATATCAATAACCTCAGATATGCACATGATACCACCCTTATGGCAGAAAGTGAAAAGGAACTAAAAAGCCTCTTGATGAAAGTGAAAGAGGAGAGTGAAAAACTTGGCTTAAAGCTCAACATTCAGAAAACTAAGATCTTGGCATCTGGTACCATCACTTCATGGGAAATAGATGGGGAAACAGTGGAAACAGTGTCAGACTTTATTTTGGGGGGCTCCAAAATCACTGCAGATGGTGATTGCAGCCATGAAATTAAAAGACGCTTACTCCTTGGAAGGAAAGTTATGACCAACCTAGATAGCATATTAAAAAGCAGAGACATTACTTTACCAACAAAAGTCCATCTAGTCAAGGCTATGGTTTTTCCAGTGGTCATGTAAGGATGTGAGAGTTGAACTGTGAAGAAAGCTGAGTGCCAAAGAATTGATGCTTTTGAACTGTGGTATTGGAGAAGACTCTTGAGAGTCCCTTGGACTGCAAGGAGATCCAACCAGTCCATCCTAAAGGAGATCAGTCCTGGGTGTTCATCGGAGGGACTGATGCTGAAGCTGAAACTCCAATACTTTGGCCACCTCATGTGAAGAGTTGACTCATTGGAAAAGACCCTGATACTGCGAGGGATTGAGGGCAGGAGGAGAAGGGGATGATCGAGGATGAGATGGTTGGATGGCATCACCGACTCAATGGACATGGGTTTGGGTGGACTCCAGGAGCTGGTGATGGACAGGAAGGCCTGGAGTGCTGCGGTTCATGGAGTCGCAAAGAGTTGGACACGACTGAGCGACTGAACTGAACTGAACTGAAAGCACTACCAAAACCGTGCATTAAAATACCGCCTTAGGGAACACCGCCACAGTAGCTGCAAAATGAAGAGGGGAAATCAACCGGAGTGGGTGCTTATCCCCAGCTTCAGATACAAAACCTCCTGGTCCACAAGACTCTGTGACTGGTCACACAGCTGATTTCTAGAGGAAGTCAAAGAAAACCAAGGCTAATCTGATTTCTACCATACTATAGGGTACCCCAGCTTTCCCCCTGGTGCAAAAACATAAGCCACGGGCAAATGGGACACATATTCTTCTCTGCTGCTGCTGCTAAGTCGCTTCAGTCTTGTCCGACTCTGTGCGACCCCAGAGATGGCAGCCCACCAGGCTCCTCTGTCCCTGGGATTCTCCAGGCAAGAATACTGGAGCGGGTTGCCATTTCCTTCCCCAATGCATGAAAGTGAAAAGTGAAAGTGAAGTCACTCAGTCGTGTCCAACTGTTCGTGACCCCATGCACTATAGCCTCTAGGCTCCTCCGTCTAGGGACCTTCCAGGCAAGAGTAACGGAGTGGGTATTCTCTGAGTAACCAGTTCAGTTCAGTTCAGTCGCTCAGTCACGTCAGACTCTTTGCAACCCCATGAATCGCAGCACTCCAGGCCTCCCTGTCTGTCACCAACTCCTGCAGTTCACTCAAACTCATGTCCATCGAGTCGGTAATGCCATCCAGCCATTTCATCCTCTGTTGTCCCCTCTTCTCCTGCCCCCAGTCCCTCCCAGCATCAGGTCTTTTCCAGTGAGTCAACTCTTCACATGAGGTGGCCAATGTATTGGAGTTTCAGCTTCAACATCAGTCCTTCCAATGAACACCCAGGACTGATCTCCTTTAGGATGGACTGGTTGGATCTCCTTGCAGTCGAAGGGACTCTCAAGAGTCTTCTCCAACACCACACTTCAAAAGCTCTTAGCTCTCAGCTCTCTTCACAGTCCAACTCTCACATCCAAACTATAGCCTTGACTAGATGGACTTTTGTTGGCAAAGTAATGTCTCTGCTTTTTAATATGCTATCTAGGTTGGTCATAACTTTCCTTCCAAGGAGTAAGCGTCTTTCAATTTCATGGCTGCAAATACCATCTGCAGTGATTTTGGAGACCCCCCCAAAATGAAGTCTGACACTGTTTCCCCATCTATCTGCCATGAAGTGATGGGACCACCTGCCAAGATCTTAGTTTTCTGAATGTTGAGCTTTAAGCCAAGTTTTTCATTCTGCTCTTTCACTTTCATCAAGAGGCTTTTTAGTTCCTCTTCACTTTCTGCCATAAGGGTGGTGTCATCTGCATATCTGAGGTTATTGATCAAAGCTAAATAACTTTCTTATGTAAATAACCAGCCCTGGAAACATGGCAATGGACAACTGCCAAGCTCAGGAATGGTGAAAATGCTGTTAGCCAGAGTGTGGCTGTCAGCTGGCATCTCCTTAGAGTGGACAGAGAAGGGCTGGCAGATGCGTACTGCCAGGTGGGATGGGGGTCAGCAGTGCTGGCAAAGGATGGCCTGAGCTGGTATGGCTGCTCCCAGGGGTCTCCTGGAAGCTTATGCTTTTTTCAGTCGTCCTGTCCGCCCAACTCTCCTAGAACATCTCTGTCCAAGGAACAGCACATCGGCTGCAGTGAAGCTTTTACATCATCCCAGATGTTCTTCCATATTAGAGCCACCCATTTCCCAGAAGCGGGAACACAGCTGCAAATGCTTGGCCACATGCCACAAAAGGGAAGAAGGGTCAGAGTCCCACCTCATTCCTGTTTCCTCCCATTTACATTCATAAGGGATCTTGACTATGTAAATCTGTAAGCTGTAGTTTATCAGTTCTAGTTTATCAATAAGCCTTTGGAGAGTTGTGGTCCCTGCCACAAATCAGCTCCCTGAAGCTAATCATCTCAGAGCAGAATGGAAAAAAAAAAATGCTGTTCCAGCCCTGTGGCTGGGGACCCATTCTGGATCTTGGGGTCCCCTCAGCCCACTGGCTCCCTTAAGGTCTGACTCCAACCTCTGGTTTCAATGATTGGTAAATTCTTCCCAAACAATGACTAGTAAAAGTTCTTTTTTTCTTTTTTTCCTTCTTTTTCTTCCACTTAGATTATGGGGATATCCAAGAGATCAAATCAGTGAGAATTAGTTTTCTGGGTGTGTGCCTAGGTGCTCAGTCATTCAGTCATGTCCGACTCTTTCTGACCCCATAGACAGGCTCTCCAGTCCATGAGATTCTCCAGGCAAGAACACTAGATTGGGTTGCTATTTCCTCCTCTAGGGATTTCTGGGTATATGGAGCCAAATAACCAGTAGAAGAGCAATACCCATAAAGGGGAGAGTGGCTCTTTGTACCCACAATATCTCTGACGCAAATATTACTTGAGTGAGTGAGTGAAAGTCACTCAGTCGTGTCCAACTCTTTGTGACCCCATGGACTACACAGTCCATGTAATTCTCCAGGCCAGAATACTGGAGTGGGTAGCCTTTCCCTACTCCAGGGGATGTTCCTAACCCAGGGATCAAATCCAGGTCTCCCACATTGCAGGCGGATTCTTTACCAGCTGAGCCACAAGGGAAGTCCAAGAATACTGGAATGGGTAGCCTATCCCTTCTCCAACAGATCTTCCCAACCCAGGAATCAAACCAACATCTCCTACATTGCAGTGGACTCTTTACCAACTGAGCTATCAGGGAAGCCCCAAATTGAACCTATATTAAAACATGGAATTTGGGTCCTTCCCTGGTGGTCAAGAGGTTAAGAATCTGCCTGCCAATGTAGGGGACACTGGTTTGATCCCTGGTCTGGGAAGATTCCACATGCCATGAAGCAACTGAGCCCGGGTGCCACAGCTCCTGAGCCTGAACTCTAGGGTCAAGAACAGCAGCAAACAACCCATAGGAGGAAGGGAGCAGCCATAGATTACCTGGACAGGCAGGAAACCACATCCCGAGTCTTCTCTGTGACACAAAAGCCATAAGCAGCAGGGAAGGGTAGCAAATCTTGTTGCCCCAAAGCACAGGTAATGTAGTAGAAGGGAAAAGAATAAGACTGTGTTGCTGGGCAGGGGCAAGAACACATCCTTCAGGAGAGAGCCTTTAGAGTCCTCCTACCACTGAGGGAGGGACAGGACCACTGAGACAGTCCCACCCCAAGACCCAGTTTATTGGTGTAGTATGAAATCTTGATATTAAAAAATAACCTTTTAAAATGTTTACTGATTTTTTATGGTTGTAAGGGTAATATATTCTCTGTATACCAAATTTTAGAAACACAAAAATAAAGTAAAAATCACCCGAAGTGCTATTACATAAGGATTTTTAACTTTGTACATTTCCTACTAATTTTCCTACAGTATTTTTCTGTATTATTGTAGTATTTCAAAAACCTAACATTTAATGACTGTGTAATTAATACTAGGCATATGACCTTGCTGAAGACCAATGTGGGAAACAAAGGCAATAGAGAAAGTTCAGTTCTGGAAGCACCAGGCCACAGCAGGTTCCACTTGGGGAGGGGCAGGAGCATGGAGCCTGACCTCCCTCTGAGACTCAGACATGTAGAAAATGTTTAAAGTTCACAGTGAAAAAGCAACATTGAGAAAAACTCTCCAGCAAGCCAGTTCTCATCTCAAGCACAATTACTTAAAAGAACTTGGAAATGGGTGGTAAAGGAAGATGCTACAGCAACAGCAAAACCCAAGCCCTGCTCCCATTGAGAGAAAATGGAAAACCTCTCTACTCTAATAGCTTAGTATTAGAGATATGCCCATTGATAGACATAAATACTACCTACCTTAGCCTATACTGCCCCATACATACCAAGCTTTCAACCAAAAATCACAAGATGTATAAAAAAGCCCCACTTCCCCACCCTTGCTGACAAGAAACAAAGCCATCAATAGATTTGGCTCAATATTGGAACTATAAAGTTCACAATGATTAATATGTTAAAGACTAATGGAAAAGGTATACATCATGTATGAACAGATGGTAAATTTCAGCAAAAGGAAACTATAAGAATCAAATGGAAATGCTGGAAGTAAAAAGCATTNCTCAGTATTAGAACTATAAAGTTCACAATGATTAATATGTTAAAGACTAATGGAAAAGGTATACATCATGCATGAACAGATGGTAAATTTCAGCAAAAGGAAACTATAAGAATCAAATGGAAATGCTGGAAGTAAAAAGCATTTAAAGCCTAAAGCTTTCCTTTCATGAGTGAATATGATCTTGAAGTTGGAACTCTAGTGTGAAATTAATGGGGGGAAAAATCAAAGCTCCACATTTAGATGTTAAATAATCACAGAGATGCAGAATGGAAGAAACTGGCAAATGTGGATAAGTGAAAAACAAAACAAAACCTAGGAGGTTTAGTGAATTATTAGTTTGATTGGAGTTAGCACCCAGGGCTGCCGCTGAACATAGAGGTGGGATTTATAGAAGGGGGGCACTGTATTCTGGGATCTTATCAAAGTAAAATCCTTTGTACTGGANATCCCTGGGTTGGGAAGAGCCCTGGAGAAGGAAATGACAACCCACTCCAGTATTCTTGCCTGGAAAATTCCATGTACAGAGGAGCCTGGCAGGCTATATAGACCATGGAGTTGCAAGGAGTTGAACGTGAATGAGCACCCATGCAAGCATACAATCTTCTCTAATCTTTCTAGGAACCCTGAAATGTAGGTAATATGCACATTTTACCACTAGGAAGCTCAGGCTCAAGCTTAAGGAACCTACTCGGATCACATAAGAAGGTGTGGTGGAAGGATGCTTTCAGATTCTCTCTTTCAAAGCCTACAGGCTTTATTTTGCATCATGGAAGAAGATATGATCCCTAGTGAAATTTATCTAGTGAATATTATTTAAACATCTGCCCTACCAAAGACATTTCAGGCAAACCTGAGGTGACTCAGATCCAGGAGATATTCAAAAGACTAGNAGGCTTTATTTTGCATCATGGAAGAAGATATGATCCCTAGTGAAATTTATCTAGTGAATATTATTTAAACATCTGCCCTACCAAAGACATTTCAGGCAAACCTGAGGTGACTCAGATCCAGGAGATATTCAAAAGACTAGCTTTCTGTCAAATGCATTTGAGTTAGAAACAACAAGAATGAAAGGAAGAAACACCCTCAAGTATAGGCACTGAAATAAAATCTAACAGCTCCAAGAATGGAGCTGTTAACTACACATCACGCTATATGATACAAGATATTTACAAAAAGAATCAGCCTAAATGCCAAATAAAAGGAGGAACATTGCCATTATTAGACGCATGTAGATGTGATCCAAAATGATGTTTTTCCTTGCAAAAGAGAAGCTTAGCAACCTCTGCAGTCTCCTGGGTGTTTACTCTCAATATGCTGGCGGAAGTAGGAGTTTGCATGCACACAAGCTAAATCGTTTCAATCATGTCCAACTCTTTGTGACTCAGTGGACTATACCTTACCAGGCTCCTCTATCCATGGGAGGAAGAATACTGGAGTGGGTTGCCATGCCCTTCTACAGGGGATCTTCCCAACCCAGGGATCAAATCCAGGTCTGCTGCATTGCAGGCAAATTCTTAACCAGCTGAGCTATAGGGAAGCCCAGGAGTTTAAATGTAAAACTCTTTAAATCATCTTTCCCCAAATGGCAAGTGGGAAGGTTAATTTACTCTATTTTTCTGCCAACATACATGGCCATCAACAACAAAATTCCAAGTAGTACCAAATAAATAAATGAATAAACCTCCAAAAGAAAGATATCATACAACATAGTTACTCTAAAACCATAAGAAAAGCAACCACGATCAATGCAAAGAAGTAATTAAAGCATTCTTTCAAATCAGCATTAGTGACAGCAAACACAGCCTAGCCTCATTAGTAAACCATGCGGTAGAGTCCAACTAATGGATGACCCTGGCAGCCTCAATAAATACTCCATTTCTGAGAGCTTTTGGAGTGAAATCAGCTTAAGGGTACAGGGGGAAGAGAAATGCTTAATCAATTTCGTTTAAAGACGCTTGCTGCTTAAAAAATCATAAATCAGTCTTTTGTGTGTTGCTGAGGAGTCTAAGACAATGGAAGTAAATGGGAGAAAACATTCTTTCAAAGACACTGCTATTGTTAACTTAAAACAACAGCTCGTCAAAGCAATCTGAATCACTGCATTTTTTTCCAAATGCATAAAAACACCAGCGCTAATCAACAATCATATTGTCAAGCTCAATCATACACAATCTTGTCTTCACTACTTTAGCATTTTTCTTCTTCTCTTTTTATTTCAACCATTTATTTTGAAGTTTTTTTTTTAAAGGGGGTAATACCATTTTGAAGTATGCTGAATGTATGGGTCTTTGAACGAGAAAGATATTTGCAAAAGAAGAAAAAAGCTTGTGGTATGATGAAGGTGAGATAACTGACTCACAATCTCATACCAAGTTAGAGTTTTTAGAAGAAAAGTTTCAAAGTCATAGTGATGTTGTTCAAATTACATTACATTCAAGTTCATTCCCCTTCTGAATCATCCAAAAAGATTTAAATCTGGTATCTATTCATCTTATGCTATGGTCTTCTGGAAAAGACAAAAATAAAGCATTGCAATTCATTTGAAACATATAACTATCTCAATATCATGAAATATAAATGAGAATGAAAACCAGGAAGAATATGGCAAAACAAAAAGCTTTAAAGTCAGAAAGTCAACAGAAGGGTAAGAATTCACTTTCTCACATTGTCAGACATTAATTCATTTTTATGCTTTCCATGCCACTTTGAAAATACTCATTGTCTAGGCTGAAGTAGATCTGTGCTATTCTCCAATCAAGAAGAGACATACATCTTATTCTTTTTAGGTTTCCAATGATTCTGATTTGGGGGCCTCCCTGGTAACTCAGCTGGTAAAGAACACACCTGCAATGCAAGAGACCCCGGTTCGATTCCTGGGTCAGGAAAATCCTCTGGAGAAGGGATGGG
>SJYW01042867.1:235268-247196 GCA_006410735.1 Raphicerus campestris
ACACCCAGGACTGATCTCCTTTAGGATGGACTGGTTGGATCTCCTTGCAGTCGAAGGGACTCTCAAGAGTCTTCTCCAACACCACACTTCAAAAGCTCTTAGCTCTCAGCTCTCTTCACAGTCCAACTCTCACATCCATACTATAGCCTTGACTAGATGGACTTTTGTTGGCAAAGTAATGTCTCTGCTTTTTAATATGCTATCTAGGTTGGTCATAACTTTCCTTCCAAGGAGTAAGCGTCTTTCAATTTCATGGCTGCAAATACCATCTGCAGTGATTTTGGAGACCCCCCAAAATGAAGTCTGACACTGTTTCCCCATCTATCTGCCATGAAGTGATGGGACCACCTGCCAAGATCTTAGTTTTCTGAATCTTGAGCTTTAAGCCAAGTTTTTCATTCTGCTCTTTCACTTTCATCAAGAGGCTTTTTAGTTCCTCTTCACTTTCTGCCATAAGGGTGGTGTCATCTGCATATCTGAGGTTATTGATCAAAGCTAAATAACTTTCTTATGTAAATAACCAGCCCTGGAAACATGGCAATGGACAACTGCCAAGCTCAGGAATGGTGAAAATGCTGTTAGCCAGAGTGTGGCTGTCAGCTGGCATCTCCTTAGAGTGGACAGAGAAGGGCTGGCAGATGCGTACTGCCAGGTGGGATGGGGGTCAGCAGTGCTGGCAAAGGATGGCCTGAGCTGGTATGGCTGCTCCCAGGGGTCTCCTGGAAGCTTATGCTTTTTTCAGTCGTCCTGTCCGCCCAACTCTCCTAGAACATCTCTGTCCAAGGAACAGCACATCGGCTGCAGTGAAGCTTTTACATCATCCCAGATGTTCTTCCATATTAGAGCCACCCATTTCCCAGAAGCGGGAACACAGCTGCAAATGCTTGGCCACATGCCACAAAAGGGAAGAAGGGTCAGAGTCCCACCTCATTCCTGTTTCCTCCCATTTACATTCATAAGGGATCTTGACTATGTAAATCTGTAAGCTGTAGTTTATCAGTTCTAGTTTATCAATAAGCCTTTGGAGAGTTGTGGTCCCTGCCACAAATCAGCTCCCTGAAGCTAATCATCTCAGAGCAGAATGGAAAAAAAAAAATGCTGTTCCAGCCCTGTGGCTGGGGACCCATTCTGGATCTTGGGGTCCCCTCAGCCCACTGGCTCCCTTAAGGTCTGACTCCAACCTCTGGTTTCAATGATTGGTAAATTCTTCCCAAACAATGACTAGTAAAAGTTCTTTTTTTTTTTTTTTCCTTCTTTTTCTTCCACTTAGATTATGGGGATATCCAAGAGATCAAATCAGTGAGAATTAGTTTTCTGGGTGTGTGCCTAGGTGCTCAGTCATTCAGTCATGTCCGACTCTTTCTGATCCCATAGACAGGCTCTCCAGTCCATGAGATTCTCCAGGCAAGAACACTAGATTGGGTTGCTATTTCCTCCTCTAGGGATTTCTGGGTATATGGAGCCAAATAACCAGTAGAAGAGCAATACCCATAAAGGGGAGAGTGGCTCTTTGTACCCACAATATCTCTGACGCAAATATTACTTGAGTGAGTGAGTGAAAGTCACTCAGTCGTGTCCAACTCTTTGTGACCCCATGGACTACACAGTCCATGTAATTCTCCAGGCCAGAATACTGGAGTGGGTAGCCTTTCCCTACTCCAGGGGATGTTCCTAACCCAGGGATCAAATCCAGGTCTCCCACATTGCAGGCGGATTCTTTACCAGCTGAGCCACAAGGGAAGTCCAAGAATACTGGAATGGGTAGCCTATCCCTTCTCCAACAGATCTTCCCAACCCAGGAATCAAACCAACATCTCCTACATTGCAGTGGACTCTTTACCAACTGAGCTATCAGGGAAGCCCCAAATTGAACCTATATTAAAACATGGAATTTGGGTCCTTCCCTGGTGGTCAAGAGGTTAAGAATCTGCCTGCCAATGTAGGGGACACTGGTTTGATCCCTGGTCTGGGAAGATTCCACATGCCATGAAGCAACTGAGCCCGGGTGCCACAGCTCCTGAGCCTGAACTCTAGGGTCAAGAACAGCAGCAAACAACCCATAGGAGGAAGGGAGCAGCCATAGATTACCTGGACAGGCAGGAAACCACATCCCGAGTCTTCTCTGTGACACAAAAGCCATAAGCAGCAGGGAAGGGTAGCAAATCTTGTTGCCCCAAAGCACAGGTAATGTAGTAGAAGGGAAAAGAATAAGACTGTGTTGCTGGGCAGGGGCAAGAACACATCCTTCAGGAGACAGCCTTTAGAGTCCTCCTACCACTGAGGGAGGGACAGGACCACTGAGACAGTCCCACCCCAAGACCCAGTTTATTGGTGTAGTATGAAATCTTGATATTAAAAAATAACCTTTTAAAATGTTTACTGATTTTTTATGGTTGTAAGGGTAATATATTCTCTGTATACCAAATTTTAGAAACACAAAAATAAAGTAAAAATCACCCGAAGTGCTATTACATAAGGATTTTTAACTTTGTACATTTCCTACTAATTTTCCTACAGTATTTTTCTATATTATTGTAGTATTTCAAAAACCTAACATTTAATGACTGTGTAATTAATACTAGGCATATGACCTTGCTGAAGACCAATGTGGGAAACAAAGGCAATAGAGAAAGTTCAGTTCTGGAAGCACCAGGCCACAGCAGGTTCCACTTGGGGAGGGGCAGGAGCATGGAGCCTGACCTCCCTCTGAGACTCAGACATGTAGAAAATGTTTAAAGTTCACAGTGAAAAAGCAACATTGAGAAAAACTCTCCAGCAAGCCAGTTCTCATCTCAAGCACAATTACTTAAAAGAACTTGGAAATGGGTGGTAAAGGAAGATGCTACAGCAACAGCAAAACCCAAGCCCTGCTCCCATTGAGAGAAAATGGAAAACCTCTCTACTCTAATAGCTTAGTATTAGAGATATGCCCATTGATAGACATAAATACTACCTACCTTAGCCTATACTGTCCCATACATACCAAGCTTTCAACCAAAAATCACAAGATGTATAAAAAAGCCCCACTTCCCCACCCTTGCTGACAAAAAACAAAGCCATCAATAGATTTGGCTCAGTATTAGAACTATAAAGTTCACAATGATTAATATGTTAAAGACTAATGGAAAAGGTATACATCATGTATGAACAGATGGTAAATTTCAGCAAAAGGAAACTATAAGAATCAAATGGAAATGCTGGAAGTAAAAAGCATTTAAAGCCTAAAGCTTTCCTTTCATGAGTGAATATGATCTTGAAGTTGGAACTCTAGCCTGAAATTAATGGGGGGAAAAATCAAAGCTCCACATTTAGATGTTAAATAATCACAGAGATGCACAATGGAAGAAACTGGCAAATGTGGATAAGTGAAAAACAAAACAAAACCTAGGAGGTTTAGTGAATTATTAGTTTGATTGGAGTTAGCACCCAGGGCTGCCGCTGAACATAGAGGTGGGATTTATAGAAGGGGGGCACTGTATTCTGGGATCTTACCAAAGTAAAATCCTTTGTACTGGATGGACAGAGAAACTGCTACCCCACCCAACGAGGAACTACAAACTATATCCCCAAGGACTGTCTGTGGAGACCATCGAATTTAACCTGGACAGGATGGCATAATCAGTTCAGTTACTCAGTTGTGTCCAACTCTTTGCAATCCCGTGGACTGCAGCATGCCAGGCCTCCTTGTGCATCACCAACTCCCAGAGTTTACTCAGACTCATGTCCATCGAGTTGGTGATGCCATCCAATCATCTCACTCTCTGTCATCCCCTTCTCCTCCTGCCTTCAATCTTTCCCAGCATAAGGGTCTTTTCCAGTGAGACAAGATGGCATAATATCTGTCTTTAAGTGCTTTAAGAGTATTTCCATGGGGAAGTGAATGTGAGTTATTCCAGAAAGCAGTGCAAGGCATTTGGTTAATGACAGAGAGGTGGAGGTGGGTCCCCACAAGTAAGGCTTTCCCACAGTTTCAGTGTCCAGTAAAGGCAGTTTGAAGGAAATGGCACTTGCTCTGCTGAAGTATCGGGAGTGTGGCTGGTGAATGTCAGGAACATCTTGAACAAGATTTTGCCATTTCTCCAAGGCTAGAATTCTATTTGATATTACATTACTCAAAAAGTGCTTCAATGAATCTCCAGATAATTATGCTGAGTGGAAAAAAAGCTAACTCCAAAAGTTTACATGTGGTGGCCCTTACCTTCCCTATAACCTTATTGAAATCTCCAAAGTATAGAAATGAAGAACAGGTTAATGGTCACCAGAGATTTACGTTGGGGTGGGAACAGGAGGCAAGTGATATTTGGGCTCCTGTTGGTGATGGATATGTTCAGTCTCTTGACTGTACCAAAGCCTCAACTGCCTGATTTGTGATGCTATAGTACAGTATTGCAGGATGTTATCTTTGGAGAAAGCTGGGTAAAGATTACACAGGATCTCTAGGTATTATTTCTAACAATTATATGTGAACATACACCAAAGCCTTTGACTGTGTGGATCACAATAAACTGTGGAAAATTCTGAAAGAGATGGGAATACCAGATCACCTAACCTGCCTCTTGAGAAATCTGTATGCAGGTCAGGAAGCAATAGTTAGAACTGGACATGGAACAACAGACTGGTTCCAAATAGGAAAAGGAGTACGTCAAGGCTGTATATTGTCACCCTGCTTATTTAACTTCTATGCAGAGTACATCATGAGAAACGCTGGACTGGAACAAACACAAGCTGGAATCAAGATTGCCGGGAGAAATATCAATAATGTCAGATATGTAGATGACACCACCCCTANTTGGCTACCTCATGCAAAAATTTGACTCATTGAAAAAGACTCTGATGTTTGGAGGCATTGGGGGCAGGAGAAGAAGGGGATGACCGAGGATGAGATAGATGGCTGGATGGCATCACCGACTCAATGGACGTGAGTTGAGTGAACTCCGGGAGTTGGTAATGGACAGGGAGGCCTGGCGTGCTTCGATTCATGGGGTCACAAAGAGTCGGACACGACTGAGCAACTGAACTGAACTGATACAATTATCTCAAAACAACCAAAAAAATTAAGAATGAAAAAGCACTTCAGTTCTCACCCACCTGTGGGTCATCTGAGCAGATCACACTGCCAGTGATATGCCAATAACCATGACCAAAGGGCTCACAAAACCTCTACTTCACAACCAGCCAGCACTTCCCGGCACCATGGAAACACCTGTTTAGCTCTCCTGAGGGACACTGCCTTCATCTTACCCTGTGTGTCAAAGCTTTCCAGCTACTGAAGCCCAACTGTCCAATTTTCTCTTCCTGCTGGGGGAATTCCCTGTGGCTCAATGGCTAAGAATTCACCTGCAAAGTGGGAGACTCAGGTTTGATCCCTGGGTCAGGAAGCTCCCCTGGAGGAGAAAATGGCAACCCACTTTAGTATTCCTACCAGGAAAATCCCATAGACAGAGAAGCCTGGCAGGCTACAGTCCATGGGGTCACAAAGAGTCAGACATGACTGAGCGACTAAGTACCACCACCCCTACTTCCGCTGGAGGCAATGCCATAGTCATAGCTGCCCAGGTTCAAAACTATGACCCTCGCTTTGATTCTTCATGCTGTTTTTCTACATACAGAAACCCAGTCCTAGGAAGCTATTCTACAAAATGTCTCCAGATTTCATCAGTTTCCTTTGCAATTCTTAGCCAGGTCTCACTACCTCAGGGTTTTGATATTATGCTAGGTCCTTAGCTCCCTATCCCTGCCAATTTCTTCTCCCACCACCTCCATCCTACACCCAATGTTACTTCTCATCATCTTACTGTCTTAACAAGAAACTTTGAGCAGCATCCGCAGTGTGTGTGTGTGTGTGTGTGTGTGTGTGTGTGACAAGGGCCTTGTGGCGAGAGCTCCCCTTGACTAAGGTTTAGCAGCTGTGCCACGTGGGACTCAGGATGCAGGACCATCCTCACACAGCACAAAGTAAGTCTGGAGATCTATGACCTGCAATTTGGGGCACAGCTGGAAGAATGAGCTGCAATAGGGCTGACAGAAAAATGCAGCAACAGCAACATAGAAAGGGCAGGTTTCATGACAATATCAGGAGGTCATGAAACCTACAAGGAGGTTATGGGCTACTGGGGCCTCCCCCATGGCCAGAAGGCGATCCACACAGATAAAGAAAAACAGACTCTCTGTATAATAATAACGAAAGGTTATATTGTACAAGCCGAATCACCTTACCCCAGTTAATGAGACTTCCAGATATATGAAGAGGGAAAAAAATCTATACTTATGAAAAGTCATAAGGTAAGCATCTGCTTCTTACCTCTGACTGGGAAGTTTAAAGATGGATTTTTGTAAACAGAATGAAACATATTATTGAAAACACTTTTTCTTTCTTTGAAAACATAATTATTTGGCTGCAAATGGATCATTTCCTCCTCTGGTTATGAGACTCGAATACCTGTAAATATTGCATAACGGCCCGCTGGCAGACACATCTTGTTGCCTTTCATGGAAGGAAAATGAAGAATTATGAGAACAGAATGGCAAGGCTTCTCTAACCCAGGATTCCATCATCAACTCTGTGCCTGTTTAGGGCACAAACAACAGGACCTCAAGGTTCCTGTTCTTCAGGTTCTGAGAAATCCTAGTCAAAAGAAAAACCTAGGACTCCTGGCTTTCCTTATTTCCTAATTTAATTTGAATCAGGAAAACCTCTGTGGCCATATCGCCCAAGCTGTATGTTAAAGGAGAGGCTGAGGCTTCCTTCTCAAAACTTAAGGGTTTCATGTTGGTTCACCTGTTCTTGGCAGAGATCTCATTCTCCAGGCATGGGGAGGAGGGGGAGTGTTGAGGCCACCATACTGGTTTTGTAAAGAAGAAGTGATCTCATTAGAACTGCACTTGGTGGCTGCTGCCCCTGCTGACTTTCGGCCAGTATTCTGAAGCCGAGCACTCCTTTCAGGGTCAGCTGAAACCTTCCTCTGACATCACAGAGTAGACACAGGCTCCAAGCAGCACCCACCGTCCCCTTTCCAACAACACCAACAGCCCCAAGGCTTAGGTTCAGCCTTGGCTCTATTTTCTTCTCCACATAGTGCCTGGTCTGGTGTTGAACACAGGAGCTAGAGACCACTGTAGGGAAAATGAAAGATGGAAGAAGGACCCACAGATCTATCAGTGCTGATGCCCCAACTGCCTGGGCAGGGGAGGCAAATGCCCTGCCTGAGAGAGATGCCCAGGGCCCCAAACACCGTGTGTGCTGCACAGGGAAAGGAGAGGGGAAACATAAGTCCTGCATCTCATTCCTGAGGGCTTTGAATTTTATGATTTCCCCATGTTATTTAGAAGTCAATAAAGATGTCCCATATATTCCTTTCCCAGTGTTTATTTTCCTTGCAGAATGATGCCTAAGAAAAATCGACAGGATGCTGTGCAACACTGCAGGCTGTGAGCCGTCCTCCCATCTACTGAGCAGATGGAGCCACTTCCATTAGGAGCCATTTCCTTTTTCTCCTCTCTTTTTGTTCCTGGTCCTGGTCCCTCCTCTCATCCTCTTCTCCCTCTCTCTTCTCATCCTTTTTCCACCATGATGTGCCTTTCTCATCCTTTTTTCCCCNATGCTGTGCAATACTGCAGGCTGTGAGCCGTCCTCCCATCTACTGAGCAGACGGAGCCACTTCCATTAGGAGCCATTTCCTTTTTCTCCTCTCTTTTTGTTCCTGGTCCTGGTCCCTCCTCTCATCCTTTTCTCCCTCTCTCTTCTCATCCTTTTTCCACCATGATGTGCCTTTCTCATCCTTTTTTCCCCTCCCACTCCCCCTACCAGAATTTTACCCTTCCTCTACTCCTTCCTGATGATGAGGTTTTAAAAGGTGGTCAATTTTCCTGTAACAAGCGTTGCTGCTAGGTTTTATTCCTGTTTCTAAATAGGGTTGGTTGTTGGCATTTTATTATAACCATAATAAACTGAGCTTTCATTGCAAAAATCTCCCATCTCCCCAGCTTTTGGGGTCCTCAAGACCATGCAGAGAGCCCAGGGGAGGGAGCAGCTTCCAAATGAGCATGAAGGTTAAGGAAACTCAGCAGAAGAGAGGAAAAATCAGAAAACACTGAAGCAGGGTATGAGATACATATCTTTCCTCAGCCTGCGAAATCAACCCCGTAGGCCCACCATGCCACTCAGCTTGTAAGGTCACATAAAGCACTTTGTAAATAAAGGCACACCCGTTTTCCAAAGAAAACAGAGCCAAGTGTTTAAAGAGAAGAGGAGGAGGAGGAGGAAGAAAAAGAGAAGGAGAAGAAAAGATTTTCAGTCTTCTAAGAAAAACCATAACTGCTTCTATTATAAAATGGGAGAGGAGATTCTATTAACAATAATACTGGGGAAAGGAAAATTGAGCAGAAGATATGAGGGTCAACCAAAGACCTGGGGGCCAGTGGGTATCACACACCAAGGACTGTGGCTCTGCCGAGAACCCAGGGCTGGTGCCCACCAGCCTCGGCAGGCTCTCCACAGTGAAGGTGGCAGTGAACATAGGGATGCGGAAGCCTGGGACGACCCCAGGTTTTGCAGGGACCCCCAGGAAGCTGTGCTGACTCTGCAACATGTGTAAGTCAGGCTGAAATCCCCCACCCAGGCCCCCGACGTCTTCCCCGCTTGACCTTGCTGCCTACTCTCATCATCGTGATGTCCACCACGGTGCCTCACGCCACAGGCTGACCACAGTCCAGCCTGGATTCATGGGCTCAAGACCGGATCCCTTCTGACTTCCTCCAAGTTTGCCCTCCAACCAGCTCCTTCATGGCCCCACCCGAGAATCTAGAGAGGGCGATGCTAGAGGCTCCCTCCGCTTCCAGCACCCCTCGAGTGTCACGGCGGATCCTCCTCCTCCTCGGGGCCGTGGCCCCAGGAAGCGGGGACTCACAGACAAGGCACTGCCGGACAGACACAGGCCAAGATCTGTGGGGGAAACTAGAGAGATCCTCATAACCAAGCATGAGTTCCTCAATTACAAAATGGGACGTTATTTACCTTACAGCCGCCTCGTGTGGATTAAAGGCAACAATGCCTGAGAAGCACTTACTATGGTGCCCAGGTGAACTGTGGGTAAACGTTGGTCACTTTTTTAATTAATGGCAGAGCTGAAAGGCAGTCTCATATTCTCTCATCTATACATACAGGAATATGCATATACATATATACAACATACACATACTTAAGTAACTGACCATATTAAACATGAAATACAGCAGGTAAGATGAATGGCAACCCACTCCAGTCTTCATGCCTGGAAAATTCCATGAACAGAGGAGCCTGGCGGGCTACAGTCTATAAGCTCAGAAAGAGTGGGACACGACTGAGCACGCACTCACTGGCTTTACCACTGGTAAGATTAATCCTCTACCCATTGCCTAATGTTTTATTTAAATGTTAAAAACCAAAGGTGCCAAAAGTATTTGATTAAAAATTAAGAGAAGGGGCTTCCTTGCTATTTCAGTGGTTAAGACCCTTCCACTGCCAGGTTCCATTCCTGGTTGGGGAACTAAGGCCCCATATGCTGCACAGGCAGCCAAAAACTTTAAAAAAAAATACTTAAAAGAAAATAACTAAAATGCATTAAAAATTAATAAGTTCTTTGCTATTTGGGTATTTTTTTTTAATCTACAAAATCATAGTCCTTGTTTGTGTTCTGACAGGGCTGGAACGGAGCTAAATAGGACTTCTATTTGTAAAACCATCCCAGAGAGCATAACAAAAGGAGAGGTGTATGACATACACACCAAATACAACGTTCAACCACAATTTCTTACCTTTGACCCAATGAGAGTGTACAGCCACTGAATGGTTTCATTGTGGTTTATTACTCCATTCATCCCATCCACGTACAACATAATCTGGCCCAAAGCTAAAGAGGAGACGAGAGAAAGAAGCAAGTAAATAACATCTCCAATGATCATAATCTCAAGTGAGATTCTCACACTTTAAGTACACTGTATGTTAATGATCAAATCTGAAGATTTGATCCTCTGATTTGATTCCTTAGCTTTGAAATTAGTGAAATGTCATTGCAGAAAGTGTGGACCACTACAGAAGAAACAAGGGCTATTCCTGGCATCTGGAAGATGCAATTAAGGCACCAAATCCAGTGACTGTTGCTTCTCTGTGCCTTGATGTATAAATGCATGTTTTCAGTTTCTATATCTGTGTAAAGTCCCAGACAGGACACAGAAATGTATGAGACGGTGTCTGGGTAGTGGCCTCTAGTTACAGAAAGAAGTTCTCAAACAACCTGTCCAGTGCCCCAGCCTATAGTCATGCTTGTCCCAGATGCTATGGAACCATCCTAAGTTTATCTGAATCCTTAGATAGGAGATAAATATGTATTCAAGTATTATTTGTAATCCTTTCTAAGAATTTGGGGGTTTTAAAATGTCAGATATCATGAAAACATTTGACAATACCAAAAATTCTTAGTTAAGGAAAATATAGTCACCACATATTGTCATTATCCATAAAAATATTATTACACTTTTTAAACAAATACTAATTCAATTTTTTCAGTTCTCTTAGTTTCAAAATAATTTGACGTCTAGAAAATCAATAAACAAAGGTTATATACTCTAAATAAATAGGCTTCATTGAATCACATCTGACCTCCTAAATCTTATTTCAGATATAATTAATTGGCGTGGTATTGACACTTTTGGCAACCCTTTTTTCCTGATAATAGTAGAATATCTCATTTTAGAAAACTTAAAATAAGAGGTGTGAAATGAAAATAATTCATAATCTCATAATTTAGAATTATTCTTAACATGTTGATATATTTTTCCTATATTCTTTCTTTTATGCTTTTCACACCCACACAACTTTATATGCAAGTTGAAGGAAACAGTTAGATGAAATGGTGTTGACTTAAAACAGTAAATAAAACACAAAATGTAAGTATATACTAATTCTAAGCATACAAATATATGTGTTATGTCAGAAAATTTATTATTATTTTATCCAATAAATAGATAACAAAATCACACAACCATTCTGAGAAAAAGTATGCTCTTATATATGTAAAAACTCAAAATTTTAAGCAATTAATTGAACATATTTTTGATACAATAAACAGTATATTTTTGGAAATACCAAATTCATATTCTATTTGGTGGCAAAACATTAGAGATACTCCTGTTAAAATCAGAAGTAATTTTAAAACGATGTCCATTCAGTTCAGTTCAGTTGCTCAGTCATGTCCGACTCTTTGCGACCCCATGAATCGCAGCATGCCAGGCCTCCCTCTTCATTACCATCTCTCAGAGTTCACTCAGACTCACGTCCATCGAGTCCGTGATGCCATCCAGCCATCTCATCCTCTGTCGTCCCCTTCTCCTCCTGCCCCCAGTCCCCCCCAGCATCAGAGTCGTTTCCAATGAGTCAACTCTTCGCATGAGATGGCCAAAGTACTGGAGTTTCAGCTTTAGCATCATTCCTTCCAAAGAAATCCCAGGGTTGATCTCCTTCAGAATGGACTGGCTGGATCTCCTTGCAGTCCAAGGGACTCTCAAGAGTCTTCTCCAACACCACAGTTCAAAAGCATCAATTCTTCGGCGCTCAGCTTTCTTCACAGTCCAACTCTCACATCCATACATGACCACAAGAAAAACCATAGCCTTGAGTAGATGGACCTTAGTCGGCAAAGTAATGTCTCTGCTTTTGAATAGGCTATCTAGGTTGGTCATAACTTTTCTTCCAAGGAGTAAGCGTCTTCTAATTTCATGGCTGCAGTCACCATCTGCAGTGATTGTGGAGCCCAAAAAATAAAGTCTGACACGGTTTCCCCATCTATTTCCCATGAAGTGATGGGAACGGATGCCATGATCTTCATTTTCTGAATGTTGAGCTTTAAGCCAACTTTTTCACTTTGCTCTTTCACTTTCATCAAGAGGCTTTTT
>SJYW01042867.1:259383-292203 GCA_006410735.1 Raphicerus campestris
CCCTTCCCACCCGTCCTCACTAGAGAGGAACCCCGAGGGACCCGCCAAGAGAGAAGAGGAGCCCAGTTTTCCACTGCTGAGCTGCAGATGAGGGACCCTTACCCTGCTCCATCGGGAAAGGTTTCGCGGTGTTCCCCTGGCATGTCAAGAGAAGCTGCTTTCACCTGGAGAGTCGGGAGGAGTCTCACAGCTTGGAACACCATTCCCCAAGACCCCCGAATGCCTCGTCCACTCCAGAAGAATCTGACTGCCCTGCATTGCCTCGACTGCCTCCCGAGACTCAACTGCCGACACACTGGCACGTGTGATAGCCCTGGAGTACCTCGAGGGCAAGCCACAGATCCCCTTGTCGGTTCGACTGAGAGACGGACAAGGCTGCTGCACCCTGGAGTAAAGCGGCCCTTCACGTCTATGGGTGAGACAAGGCCTGACTCCCCTGAGGGGGCTCCAGGGGAAACCCAAGACCTACGGCGGCAGGGGTGAGGAAAGCTCAGGCTCCGGCCTCAGCACCAGAATGGGACTGAGGACTTCGGGCCACTGGGGAGGAATCCCCAGATGTGCCTCGCCCCTCGCACAGAGACTGGAATCACCTGGGGCCACAGGAGTGGGTCCCTAGGGCCCCGTCGTAACTTGAGAGGATCCCTCCGCAACTCGAAAAAAACCAGACACTTCGCTGCAGGCGGGGAGGGGCCCTTGTCTGATGCGGCATCTCGGGGGAATTCACTACTTCCATCTTTGACCAAGAAAGGAATCTTCACACCCTTGCTGAGACCCAAGAAGTTCCCCTTCCCACCCGTCCTCACTAGAGAGGAACCCCGAGGGACCCGCCAAGAGAGAAGAGGAGCCCAGTTTTCCACTGCTGAGCTGCAGATGAGGGACCCTTACCCTGCTCCATCGGGAAAGGTTTCGCGGTGTTCCCCTGGCATGTCAAGAGAAGCTGCTTTCACCTGGAGAGTCGGGAGGAGTCTCACAGCTTGGAACACCATTCCCCAAGACCCCCAAATGCCTCGTCCACTCCAGAAGAATCTGACTGCCCTGCATTGCCTCGACTGCCTCCCGAGACTCAACTGCCGACACACTGGCACGTGTGATAGCCCTGGAGTACCTCGAGGGCAAGCCACAGATCCCCTTGTCGGTTCGACTGAGAGACGGACAAGGCTGCTGCACCCTGGAGTAAAGCGGCCCTTCACGTCTATGGGTGAGACAAGGCCTGACTCCCCTGAGGGGGCTCCAGGGGAAACCCAAGACCTACGGCGGCAGGGGTGAGGAAAGCTCAGGCTCCGGCCTCAGCACCAGAATGGGACTGAGGACTTCGGGCCACTGGGGAGGAATCCCCAGATGTGCCTCGCCCCTCGCACAGAGACTGGAATCACCTGGGGCCACAGGAGTGGGTCCCTAGGGCCCCGTCGTAACTTGAGAGGATCCCTCCGCAACTCGAAAAAAACCAGACACTTCGCTGCAGGCGGGGAGGGGCCCTTGTCTGATGCGGCATCTCGGGGGAATTCACTACTTCCATCTTTGACCAAGAAAGGAATCTTCACACCCTTGCTGAGACCCAAGAAGTTCCCCTTCCCACCCGTCCTCACTAGAGAGGAACCCCGAGGGACCCGCCAAGAGAGAAGAGGAGCCCAGTTTTCCACTGCTGAGCTGCAGATGAGGGGCCCTTACCCTGCTCCATCGGGAAAGGTTTCGCGGTGTTCCCCTGGCATGTCAAGAGAAGCTGCTTTCACCTGGAGAGTCGGGAGGAGTCTCACAGCTTGGAACACCATTCCCCAAGACCCCCAAATGCCTCTTCCATTCCAGAAGAACCTGACTGCCCTGCACTGCCTCGACTGTCACCCCGAGGCTCGACTCCGGCAAACTGGCACGAGTCAATGCCCTGGGGTACCTCGAGGGCAAGCCACAGATCCCTGTATCCGCTCGACAGGGACCAGGACACTATTGCTGCAGTTGGGGAGGAAAGCTTTTGTGCATGTCTCCAGGCGAGATGAGGCCTGACTCCCCTGTGGAGGCTCCAGGGGAACCCCAAGACCTATGTCAGCATTGGCGAGGAAAGCACAGGCTCCGACCTCTGAACCAGGGGAGGACTGAGGACTCGGCGATGTCTTCGGAGGAATCCGAAGAGGTGCTTCGCGCCTCACATGGAGTCTGGCCTCTCCTGAGGCCACAGAAGCAGGTCTCTGGGATCCCCGTCGTAACTCGAGAGGACCCCGCCACAACTGGAGAAAAACCAGAAGCTTCTCCCCTTCAGGGAAGGTGAGTCTCTTGTCTGCTGCAGCATCTCGGGGGAAATCACCCCTTCCCTCTTGGACCTCGAAAGGCTCCTTCATACCCTTGGAAGTTCACCACCCAAAACGTCCCCACTGGAGAGGAACACCGAGGGTCCCGCTGCAACTCAAGAGGAGCCCCGTTTTCCCCTGCTGAGCTCCAGATGAGGGGCCATTTCTCTGCTCCACCGGGAAAGGTTTCGCGTTGTTCCCCTGGCATCCCAAGAGGTGGCCTCCCTTCAGGAGAGTCTGGAAGAGCCTCAGGTGTCAGACCACCACTCCCCAATATCCCCAAATGCCTCATCCACTCCAGATGAACCTGTCTGCCCTGCACTGTCTCGACTGTCACCTCGAGGATTGATTCCCAACACTCTGGCATGTGAGACAGCCGTGGGGTACCTGGAGGGCAAGCCACAGATCCCTGTGTCCGCTTGTTTGGGAGCCGGACACTGCCGCTGCAGTTGGGGAAGTAAGAGGCCATGCAAGTCTCCAGGCGAGACGCGGCCTGACTCCCCTGTGTTGACTACAGAGTAACCTCAAGACCTCTGAAAGCATGAGCGAGGAAATCTCAGGCTCTGACCTCAGGCCCAGACGAGGACTGAGGACCCGGCGACGACTGGAGAGGAATCCCCAGAGGCGCCCCACAACTTGCACTGAGACTGGCCTCTTCTGAGGATAAAGGGACGGGTCCCTGGGGTCCCTGTTGTAACTCGAGAGGACCCCACCTCAACACGAGAAAAACCAGAAGCTTCTCCCCTGCAGGCGTGGTGTGGCCCTTGTCCGCGGCGGCACCTCAGGGGAATTCACCCCATCCCTCGTATACCTCGAAAGGCTCCTTCACACCCTTGTTGTGACCCAAGAAGTTCCCGCCCAACACGTCCCCACTGGAGATGAACGCTGAGGGTCCCTCCAAGACAAAAGAGGAGTCGCGTTTTCCCCTGCTGACCTCCAGATGAGGGGCACTTTCCTTGCTCTGTCGGAAAGGTTTTGCAGTGTTCCCCAGGCATCCCAAGAAGTGGTGCTGGCACCAGGAGAGTCGGGAGGAGTCTCACAGGTTGGGCCACCATTCCCCAAGACCACCAAATGCCTCGGCCACTCCAGATGAACCTGACAGCCCTGCACTGCCTCGACTGTCACCCTAATGCTCGACTCCAGAACACTGCAACGTGTGATAGCCCTGGTGTACCTCAAGGGCAAGCCACTGATCCCTGTATCCGCTCGACAGGATCCAGACACTGTTGCTGCAGTTGGGGAGGAAAGTGGCCGTGCACATCTCCAGGTGAGATGAGGCCTGACTTCCCTTTGGGGGCTCCAGTGGAAACCCAAGACCTACGTCAGCACGGTGAGGAAATCTAAGCATCAGGCCGCAGCATTAGACGAGGACTGAGGACTCGGCGATGACTGTCGAGGAATCCCCAGAGGAGCCTCACAACACGCACAGAGACTGGCCTCTCCTCAGGCACAGAAGTGAGTCCCTGGGGTTCCAGTTATAACTCGAGATGACCCCCGGGCAAATCAAGAAAAAACAGAAGCCTCTCCCCTGCAGGCGGTGTGAGGCCCATGTCCGGGGCAGTGTCTCTGGGGTATTCAGCCCGTCCATCTTGGACCTCGAAAGGCTCCTTAACACCCTTGCTGTGACTCAAGAAGTTCCCAGGTAAAAACGTCCCCACTTGAGAGGAACCTTGTGGGTCCCGCCAAGACTCAAGAGGAGCACCGTTTTCCCCTGCTGAGCTCCAGATGAGGAGCCCTTTCCCTGCTCCGTCGGGAAAGATTTTGCGGTGTTCCCCTCGCATGTCAATAAGGTGCTCACACCTCAAGTGTCGAGAGGAGTCTAACAGCTTGGGCCTCCATTCCTCAAGAAACCCAAATGCCTCGTCCACTCCAGATGAACCTGACTGCCCTGCACTCCCTCGACTGCCTCCCCGAGGCTCGACTGCCGACACACTGGCACTGTGATAGCCCTGGGGTACCGTGATGGCAAGCCACAGATCCCTTTGTCCATTCGACGGAGAGCCGGACAAGGCTTCTGCACCATGGAGTAAAGTGGCCCTGCACCTCTATGGGCGAGACGAGGCCTGACTCCTCTGAGGGGCTCCAGGGGAACCCCAAGACCTACATAGCCACAGGTGAGGGAAGCTCAGGCTCCAGCATCAGCACCAGAATGGGACTGAGGTCTTGGAGCCACTGGGGAAGAATCTCCAGATGTGCCTCGCCCATCACAGGGAGACTGGCCTCTCCTGGGGCCACAGTGGTGGTCCCTGGGGCCCCGATGTAACTTGAGAGGACCACTGCACAACTCGAAAAAAACCAGACACTTCCCTGAAGGCAGGGAGAGGCCCTTGTCTGAAGCGGCATTTTGGGGGAATTCCCCCCTTCCCTCTTGGACCTGGAAGGCCCCTTCACACCCTTGCTGTGACCCGAGACGTTCCCCACCATATCAGTCCCCACTCGAGAGGAACCCCGATGTTCCCACTAAGAATCAAGAAGAGCCCTGTTTTCCCCTGCTGAGCTCCAGAAGAGGGGGCCTTTCCCTGCTCCGTCCGACGGAAAAGGTTTGGCGGTGTTCCCCTCACATGTCAATAGGAGGTGCTTGCACTGGAGAGTCGGGAGGAGTCTCACAGTTTGGGCCACCATTCCCCAAGACCCCCAAATGCCTCGTCCATTCCAGATGAACCAGAGTGCCCTACACTGCATCGATTGTAAGCCCGAGGCTCGACTCTGGCACACTGGCACGTGTGATAGCCCTGGGGTACGTCGAGGGCAAGTCACTGATCCCTGAATCCGCTCGACAGGGAACCAGACATTTTTGCTGCACATGGGGAGGAAAGCAGCTGTCCACGTCTCCATGCGAGACGAGGCCTGACTCCCCTGTGGGGGCTCCAGGGGAACACCAAGACCTATGTCATCATGGGCAAGGCAAGCACAGGCTCCGGCCTCAGCACCAGAGGAGAACAGAAGACCTGGCGATGTCCGGGGAGGAATCCCCAGAGTTACATCCCAACTGGCACTAAGAATGGCCAATCTTGAGGATACAGGTGCGGGTCCCTGGAGTCGCCGTCATAACTCGAGAGGACCCTGCCGCAACTCGAGAAAAACCAGAAGCTTCTCCCCTGCAGGGAGGGTGAGTCCCTTGTCCGCTGCAGCAACACGGGGGAAATCACCCCTTCCCTCTTGGACCTCGAAAGGCTCCTTCATACCCTTGTTTTGACCAAGGAAGTTGCCCGCCCCAACCGTCCCCACTCAAGAGGAACCCCGAGGTTCATGCCGCGACTCAAGAGGAGCCCCGTTTTCCCATGCTGAGCTCCAGATGAGGGGCCCTTTCCAGTTCCATTGGGAGAGGTTTTCCGGGTCTCCCCTTGCAATGCAAGAGGTGGCATCACAACAGGAGAGTCGGGAGGAGCCACAGGTGTCAGACTACCACTCCCCAAGATCCCCAAATACCTCGTCCACTACAGATGAACCTNTTACCCTGCTCCATCGGGAAAGGTTTCGCGGTGTTCCCCTGGCATGTCAAGAGAAGCTGCTTTCACCTGGAGAGTCGGGAGGAGTCTCACAGCTTGGAACACCATTCCCCAAGACCCCCAAATGCCTCGTCCACTCCAGAAGAATCTGACTGCCCTGCATTGCCTCGACTGCCTCCCGAGACTCAACTGCCGACACACTGGCACGTGTGATAGCCCTGGAGTACCTCGAGGGCAAGCCACAGATCCCCTTGTCGGTTCGACTGAGAGACGGACAAGGCTGCTGCACCCTGGAGTAAAGCGGCCCTTCACGTCTATGGGTGAGACAAGGCCTGACTCCCCTGAGGGGGCTCCAGGGGAAACCCAAGACCTACGGCGGCAGGGGTGAGGAAAGCTCAGGCTCCGGCCTCAGCACCAGAATGGGACTGAGGACTTCGGGCCACTGGGGAGGAATCCCCAGATGTGCCTCGCCCCTCGCACAGAGACTGGAATCACCTGGGGCCACAGGAGTGGGTCCCTAGGGCCCCGTCGTAACTTGAGAGGATCCCTCCGCAACTCGAAAAAAACCAGACACTTCGCTGCAGGCGGGGAGGGGCCCTTGTCTGATGCGGCATCTCGGGGGAATTCACTACTTCCATCTTTGACCAAGAAAGGAATCTTCACACCCTTGCTGAGACCCAAGAAGTTCCCCTTCCCACCCGTCCTCACTAGAGAGGAACCCCGAGGGACCCGCCAAGAGAGAAGAGGAGCCCAGTTTTCCACTGCTGAGCTGCAGATGAGGGGCCCTTACCCTGCTCCATCGGGAAAGGTTTCGCGGTGTTCCCCTGGCATGTCAAGAGAAGCTGCTTTCACCTGGAGAGTCGGGAGGAGTCTCACAGCTTGGAACACCATTCCCCAAGACCCCCAAATGCCTCTTCCATTCCAGAAGAACCTGACTGCCCTGCACTGCCTCGACTGTCACCCCGAGGCTCGACTCCGGCAAACTGGCACGAGTCAATGCCCTGGGGTACCTCGAGGGCAAGCCACAGATCCCTGTATCCGCTCGACAGGGACCAGGACACTATTGCTGCAGTTGGGGAGGAAAGCTTTTGTGCATGTCTCCAGGCGAGATGAGGCCTGACTCCCCTGTGGAGGCTCCAGGGGAACCCCAAGACCTATGTCAGCATTGGCGAGGAAAGCACAGGCTCCGACCTCTGAACCAGGGGAGGACTGAGGACTCGGCGATGTCTTCGGAGGAATCCGAAGAGGTGCTTCGCGCCTCACATGGAGTCTGGCCTCTCCTGAGGCCACAGAAGCAGGTCTCTGGGATCCCCGTCGTAACTCGAGAGGACCCCGCCACAACTGGAGAAAAACCAGAAGCTTCTCCCCTTCAGGGAAGGTGAGTCTCTTGTCTGCTGCAGCATCTCGGGGGAAATCACCCCTTCCCTCTTGGACCTCGAAAGGCTCCTTCATACCCTTGGAAGTTCACCACCCAAAACGTCCCCACTGGAGAGGAACACCGAGGGTCCCGCTGCAACTCAAGAGGAGCCCCGTTTTCCCCTGCTGAGCTCCAGATGAGGGGCCATTTCTCTGCTCCACCGGGAAAGGTTTCGCGTTGTTCCCCTGGCATCCCAAGAGGTGGCCTCCCTTCAGGAGAGTCTGGAAGAGCCTCAGGTGTCAGACCACCACTCCCCAATATCCCCAAATGCCTCATCCACTCCAGATGAACCTGTCTGCCCTGCACTGTCTCGACTGTCACCTCGAGGATTGATTCCCAACACTCTGGCATGTGAGACAGCCGTGGGGTACCTGGAGGGCAAGCCACAGATCCCTGTGTCCGCTTGTTTGGGAGCCGGACACTGCCGCTGCAGTTGGGGAAGTAAGAGGCCATGCAAGTCTCCAGGCGAGACGCGGCCTGACTCCCCTGTGTTGACTACAGAGTAACCTCAAGACCTCTGAAAGCATGAGCGAGGAAATCTCAGGCTCTGACCTCAGGCCCAGACGAGGACTGAGGACCCGGCGACGACTGGAGAGGAATCCCCAGAGGCGCCCCACAACTTGCACTGAGACTGGCCTCTTCTGAGGATAAAGGGACGGGTCCCTGGGGTCCCTGTTGTAACTCGAGAGGACCCCACCTCAACACGAGAAAAACCAGAAGCTTCTCCCCTGCAGGCGTGGTGTGGCCCTTGTCCGCGGCGGCACCTCAGGGGAATTCACCCCATCCCTCGTATACCTCGAAAGGCTCCTTCACACCCTTGTTGTGACCCAAGAAGTTCCCGCCCAACACGTCCCCACTGGAGATGAACGCTGAGGGTCCCTCCAAGACAAAAGAGGAGTCGCGTTTTCCCCTGCTGACCTCCAGATGAGGGGCACTTTCCTTGCTCTGTCGGAAAGGTTTTGCAGTGTTCCCCAGGCATCCCAAGAAGTGGTGCTGGCACCAGGAGAGTCGGGAGGAGTCTCACAGGTTGGGCCACCATTCCCCAAGACCACCAAATGCCTCGGCCACTCCAGATGAACCTGACAGCCCTGCACTGCCTCGACTGTCACCCTGATGCTCGACTCCAGAACACTGCAACGTGTGATAGCCCTGGTGTACCTCAAGGGCAAGCCACTGATCCCTGTATCCGCTCGACAGGATCCAGACACTGTTGCTGCAGTTGGGGAGGAAAGTGGCCGTGCACATCTCCAGGTGAGATGAGGCCTGACTTCCCTTTGGGGGCTCCAGTGGAAACCCAAGACCTACGTCAGCACGGTGAGGAAATCTAAGCATCAGGCCGCAGCATTAGACGAGGACTGAGGACTCGGCGATGACTGTCGAGGAATCCCCAGAGGAGCCTCACAACACGCACAGAGACTGGCCTCTCCTCAGGCACAGAAGTGAGTCCCTGGGGTTCCAGTTATAACTCGAGATGACCCCCGGGCAAATCAAGAAAAAACAGAAGCCTCTCCCCTGCAGGCGGTGTGAGGCCCATGTCCGGGGCAGTGTCTCTGGGGTATTCAGCCCGTCCATCTTGGACCTCGAAAGGCTCCTTAACACCCTTGCTGTGACTCAAGAAGTTCCCAGGTAAAAACGTCCCCACTTGAGAGGAACCTTGTGGGTCCCGCCAAGACTCAAGAGGAGCACCGTTTTCCCCTGCTGAGCTCCAGATGAGGAGCCCTTTCCCTGCTCCGTCGGGAAAGATTTTGCGGTGTTCCCCTCGCATGTCAATAAGGTGCTCACACCTCAAGTGTCGAGAGGAGTCTAACAGCTTGGGCCTCCATTCCTCAAGAAACCCAAATGCCTCGTCCACTCCAGATGAACCTGACTGCCCTGCACTCCCTCGACTGCCTCCCCGAGGCTCGACTGCCGACACACTGGCACTGTGATAGCCCTGGGGTACCGTGATGGCAAGCCACAGATCCCTTTGTCCATTCGACGGAGAGCCGGACAAGGCTTCTGCACCATGGAGTAAAGTGGCCCTGCACCTCTATGGGCGAGACGAGGCCTGACTCCTCTGAGGGGCTCCAGGGGAACCCCAAGACCTACATAGCCACAGGTGAGGGAAGCTCAGGCTCCAGCATCAGCACCAGAATGGGACTGAGGTCTTGGAGCCACTGGGGAAGAATCTCCAGATGTGCCTCGCCCATCACAGGGAGACTGGCCTCTCCTGGGGCCACAGTGGTGGTCCCTGGGGCCCCGATGTAACTTGAGAGGACCACTGCACAACTCGAAAAAAACCAGACACTTCCCTGAAGGCAGGGAGAGGCCCTTGTCTGAAGCGGCATTTTGGGGGAATTCCCCCCTTCCCTCTTGGACCTGGAAGGCCCCTTCACACCCTTGCTGTGACCCGAGACGTTCCCCACCATATCAGTCCCCACTCGAGAGGAACCCCGATGTTCCCACTAAGAATCAAGAAGAGCCCTGTTTTCCCCTGCTGAGCTCCAGAAGAGGGGGCCTTTCCCTGCTCCGTCCGACGGAAAAGGTTTGGCGGTGTTCCCCTCACATGTCAATAGGAGGTGCTTGCACTGGAGAGTCGGGAGGAGTCTCACAGTTTGGGCCACCATTCCCCAAGACCCCCAAATGCCTCGTCCATTCCAGATGAACCAGAGTGCCCTACACTGCATCGATTGTAAGCCCGAGGCTCGACTCTGGCACACTGGCACGTGTGATAGCCCTGGGGTACGTCGAGGGCAAGTCACTGATCCCTGAATCCGCTCGACAGGGAACCAGACATTTTTGCTGCACATGGGGAGGAAAGCAGCTGTCCACGTCTCCATGCGAGACGAGGCCTGACTCCCCTGTGGGGGCTCCAGGGGAACACCAAGACCTATGTCATCATGGGCAAGGCAAGCACAGGCTCCGGCCTCAGCACCAGAGGAGAACAGAAGACCTGGCGATGTCCGGGGAGGAATCCCCAGAGTTACATCCCAACTGGCACAAAGAATGGCCAATCTTGAGGATACAGGTGCGGGTCCCTGGAGTCGCCGTCATAACTCGAGAGGACCCTGCCGCAACTCGAGAAAAACCAGAAGCTTCTCCCCTGCAGGGAGGGTGAGTCCCTTGTCCGCTGCAGCAACACGGGGGAAATCACCCCTTCCCTCTTGGACCTCGAAAGGCTCCTTCATACCCTTGTTTTGACCAAGGAAGTTGCCCGCCCCAACCGTCCCCACTCAAGAGGAACCCCGAGGTTCATGCCGCGACTCAAGAGGAGCCCCGTTTTCCCATGCTGAGCTCCAGATGAGGGGCCCTTTCCAGTTCCATTGGGAGAGGTTTTCCGGGTCTCCCCTTGCAATGCAAGAGGTGGCATCACAACAGGAGAGTCGGGAGGAGCCACAGGTGTCAGACTACCACTCCCCAAGATCCCCAAATACCTCGTCCACTACAGATGAACCTGACTGCCCTGCACTGTCTAATCTGTCACCCCCAGGCTCGACTCACCACACACTGGCACGTGAGACAGCCCTGGGGAACCTCGATGGCAAGCCACAGATCCCTGTGTCCGCTTGACGGGAAGCCGGTCACTGCCACTGAAGTTGGGGAAGAAAGAGGCCGTGCATGTCTCCAGGCGAGACGAGGCCTGACTACCCTGTGGGGGCTCCAGAGTAACCTCACGACATATGAAGCATGAGTGAGGAAATCTCAGGCTCTGACCACAGCACCAGACGAGGACTGAGGCACTGTGACGACTGGGGAGGAATCCCCAGAGGTGCCTCGCAACTCGCACTAAGAAAGGCCTCTCCTGAGCACACAGGGGCGGGTCCCAGGAGTCCCCGTTTTAACTCGAGAGGACTCCACCACAACTCGAGATAAACCGGAAGCCTCTCCCCTGCAGGGATGGTGTGGCCATTGTCTGTGGGGGCATCTCAGGGGAATTCACCCCGTCCCTCGTGGAGCTCCAAAGGCTCCTTAACACCCTTGCTGTGACCCAAGATGTTCCCCGCCCCATCCGTGTCCACTCGAGAGGTACCCCGAGGGTCCTGCCAAGAATCAAGAGGAGCCCCGTTTCACCTGCTGAGCTCCAGATGAGGGGCCGTTTCCCTGCTCCGAATGGAAAGGTTTCCCTTTGTTCCCCTCGCAACCCAAGAGGAGGTGCTCACACCTAGAGAGTCAGGATGAGTCTCACAGAGTTGGCCACCATTCCCCAAGACCCCCAAATGCCTCGTCCACTCCAGATGAACCTGACTACCCTGCACTGCCTCGACTGTCACCCCGAGGCTCGACTCCCGACACACTGGCACGTATAATAGCCCTGGGATACCTCGATGGCAAGCCACTGATCCCTGTAACCGCTCGACAGAGACATGGAACTGTTGCTGCAGTTGGGGAGGAAAGCGGCTGTGCACGTCTCAAGGCAATACAAGGCCTGACTCCACTTTTGGGGCTCCAAGGGATCCCCAAGACCTATGTCAGCATGGGCGAGGCAAGCAGAGGCTCAGGCCTCAGCACCAGACGAGGACTGAGGACCTGTCATCGTCTGTGGAGGAATCCCTAGAGGTGCTTCGCAACTCGCACTGAGAATGGCCTTTCCTGAGGCCACAACAGCAGGTCCTTGGGTCCCTGTGGTAACTCGAGAGGACCCCGCCACAACTCGAGAAAAACCAGAAGCTTCTCCCCGGCAGGGAAGATGAGTCCCTATCTGTTGCAGCATCTCGGTGGAAATCACCCCTTCCCTCTTGGACCTCGAAAGCCTCCTCATACCCTTCTTGTGACCTAGGAAGTTCCCCGCCCGAACCGTCCCCACTCGAGAGGAGCCTGGAAGGTCCCGCGGTGACTCAAGAGGTGCCCCTTTTTCCCTTGTTGATCTCCAGATGAGGAAAGCACAGGCTCCGACCTCAGCACCAGATGAGGGTAGCTTCTCCTCTGCAGAAATGGTGAGTCCCTTGTCCGCTGCAGCAACTCGGGGGAAATCACCCCTTCTCTCTTGGACCTCGAAAGGCTCCTTCATATCCTTGTTGTGACCTAGAAAGTTCCCCGCCCAACCGTACCCACTAGAGAGGAACCCCGAGTATCTCGTCTCGAATCAAGTGGAGCCTGGTTTTCCCCTGCTGAGCTCCAGATGAGGGGTCGTTTCCCTGCTCCGTTGGAAAAGGTTTCGCGGTGTTCCCCTCATATCCCAAGAGGTGGCCTCGGATCAGTAGAGTAGGGAGGAGCCTCAGGGGTCCGACCACCACTGTCCAAGATCCCCAAATGTTTCGTCCACTCCAGATGAACCTGACTGCCTTGCACTGTCTCAACTGTCACCCCGAAGCTCGACTTTCAACACACTGGCACGTGAAANCACCTACCTTGATTTTACTCTTTCTAATCCATGAAAGATGCTGCCATTGAATCTTCTAAACCATTAACTAAGTCAACTGAAGCTGGCAGACCATCTGGCTCCCTCCGCCTGGGGATAAGGCCCAAGGTCCCTTCCATCCCCAGCTTCTAACCTACCTTTCAATTTCCTGTCCACTCCATCTGGACTCCTTTACCTCTGAACCTTCTGCTCCCGTGAAGGGCTTCAATCCTAAGACTATCAAACTTGAATTAGTTACATGTGTCTTGCTTTTAAGAAAATTTCTTAAATATAAAAATTAATATTCCAAAAACCAGAGCTAATTTTTTTAAAGATTGAATTTTTTATTGTTTTTTAAAAAAGAACTTCTTATACATCAGAGACCACAACCCCAAGAAAACAAGCCCCCGTCAGTTCTTTGCCTGCTTGTTCTTGTCCCCTCTTTTGACCAAAGATGCCAGGAATGCCATGGAAGAAGCTGAAAGATAATTCCTTCCTGGCAGAGTCATCTGACTTTTTAAACAAAGAGCTCTTAAACACTGCTGCCCTGAGTAGTCTTTTAATGAGCCCCTCATCCATTCTTTCCTTCAATATTACAGTGAAATTATAGGTCACACGTACTCTGTAAATTGGCTCGGAGATTCCAGAGCTGCATGACCTTCTTAAGGGAATTATACAGTTTAGGCCAAAGGATTTTTTAACATAATGTGGTTGGGTTTTTTAAAAAGCACTGAAATAACTGTAGGCATATCACACATTTGACTATAAACTAGCCCTTTTTTATGTCCTGAACAAAGCTTTTATTTGTAAATTAAGCATCCACTTGCATATTTGACTCTAGATTTCCAGCGTGAAACAAAAGATTTCTCTGAGTATTTCGATGTACCTTTGTGCATCACCTCCCTACTACTTAATTTTTGCATCTTGGGGTAACTTTTAATTTTTATATAATTTCAAAATAACAAAAAAAGTTGCAGAAACAGTGCAAGTAACTCTTGTTTACCCAAAGACATTTTACATAGCTCCACTAATTGTTTATGCTGTGTACCATTTACTTTATCATTCTCTTTTCCTGAAATTTTAAAATTATATTTTTAAATAAAAAATGTTTATATTTAAGGTATTTATCATGATGATGTGATACACATACACAATGAAATGATCAAGAAGTCAAGCTAATTCACATAAAACCTCCTCACATAGTTACCATTTGTGTGCATGCTGAAAGAACATAACTCTACTCTTTCAGCAAATTTTCAGAATTCAACACAGTATTGTTAATGCCTAGACTTTAGCTCCCTAGACCTCCTCAGCTGCATTTTCCCATTCTTGATTTAATTTTCATTTGACAAAAGCAGTAGGAAGGAAAATCTATTCTACAGCCATTCCATTGGATCAGCAATTTTACCACTTGCAAATGTGATTGCAACTAATGCCTATTTATTTCAACTAAAAGTACAGAAAATAACAGATTGGACATATGAAAAATTAAAGAAAAATGACCTTACCCACAAAGGCAGCTTTCTGCTGCAAACCATTATGAGTGGTCACCAGAGTTGGTTTTCTTGTTTGGGTTTTTTTTTGTTTTTTGTTTTTTTTTGGAAGAGGGTGATCTGTGACTTGCCCATTGGGAGTGAAGATGAATGTTGCTGTGTGGTTGGGTATATTCACTACTCCCTGTCCCCCGAGAGGCCTTGGAAGCACAAGATCATGGACAACACTTTCTTAAACCAGAACACAGTGGCTTTGGCTCTCTGCCATGAGAGTTCTTAAGGTTATCTTCAGAAAGGAAAAAAACCATGTCCATCACTAAAACCTTATCTCCTGGAAAGAGCTAATTCATCTTAAAAAGGGATTTCAACTTACTTTTATCAGACCATTAAAATTTACTCTTAACTCTGAAATGGATTTGCCAATTCCCAATTTCCATTAAGCACCAAAACGCACAGTAAATACTGCAGAGAGGTTGATACGGTTGACATTCTTGGAACCAAGTGGAGACCTTGGCGTCTGCCTTGTTACTATCCTCTTCCCCTGTCCTGTCCGCTCTAAATAACAAGCCCAGGCCTAGTTTCCCCCAAGGGCAACTGTCAAAGAAACAGTCTTTCAGCACTGATTACTGCATGAAAATTAAGGAGAATAAGCTGCCAATTCTAGACTGGAGACAAGAATTTAATCAGCACCAAGAGCTCCAACAAGGTGTCAAAGTTTTGAGTCCCCTGCTGACATTTAGCAGTATTTGCAATGCAAATTTTCAAAAGTGTTCTTGGAAAAACTGACTAACCTCTCTCTACCCTTGAATGCCCGTTTCCTAAAAAATAAAAGGTCCCTGAAATATATTTTTAAATACATGAGGCCTAGGGGCCTCTCTTAACACTTGTAAGCCTCAACTGTAACTCTCCAAAGAGAGGCCTTGCAGGGCCCTTAAAACAGGATTTTCTGTCTGTTCTTCCTGCTGGACCTTCCTACCAGGATATCATGTAGCAAAACTCTCTGCATCCTCGTCTCTCATCTAATGCCACATATAGGATGTTGTTCTGCCCCATTGCTTTACCTGCCCATCAGCATCAAAGTTTAAATTCCAGATCCCCTTGCTACAGGTTTCAAAGTAAGCCTCCATGAAGGGAGTCTTAATACTGCTGGACCTCTGTGGCCTCAATTACACCTCTGCTCAGTCTCTGTCATTCCACATTCTACCATTTTTTGGATAATGACGAACCAAAGGAATGAAGACAGGTTTACTGTTTTAGCAGGTCCTGAGCTTCTAAACCATGTTGGCAGACTCCTAATGTCTCCATGAAAAGAAAAACAGCCATTTTAATCATCTGTTCTATAATGATCTCCAGGACTTACATCCAATGAAATACCAGTGGAAGCCCATAGCCTTCCCAAGACACCCCCAAGCCAGAGATGAAATGAACCAGAAGTGGACTCCACAGGTTCAGCAGTAACTGGGCCGTCCTGCTCACCTCATGGACTCAATCTAACCCTGCTGTTCCCACAGGGACCTGGGGCAGCACTATGTGTCAGCAGCAAGGGCTCCCTTGATGGACCCCAGGAGAAGCAGCTCCTCCCCTGTCCTGGGGAGGGGACACGCAGGAGGCATACACACGGGACATCCCCTCATGCATGGCTTTCCTTTGTGAGCCTCTGTGACAGAAGCAAGAGGCATGAAGATTGGAGAGAGCAATTAAGCCCAAGCGGGGTGGGACAGAGCTCATAAAACACCCGAATTCAGAGAAGGGCAGGGTTGGTGTGAGCCTGAGTAATTAGAGAAGGTTTCCTGGAGGAGGACAACAGAGCCAGACCATAAAGGAGGGGACATACTGAGCTTCGAGGAGACAGAGGAGCTCCCTGGCAGGAGAAGAGAAAAGGTACCTCCATGCTTCTGCTCATTTCCTCTTTCAGGGCAGCACAGCATCAAGAACAACTCACCAGGCTTGGACCCAGGGAGAAGCTGGCCTTCATGCTGCCTCCACCATTCCCTAGTTCTCAAAAACGTACAAGCTACCCAGCCTTCTGGGCCTCAGTTTACACATCTGTATACTGGAAGAACCATCCCATCTGGACTCTACATTGTCAGGATGAAATGGGATTATGTATTAGCATACACTTGGTGATGGTCAGGCAGTTCTTGTTGATGACATTATGCTAGTTAATCTCTCTGGGCTTTAAGTCCATCATCTGGAAGATACAGGATTCATCCTGAAGCCCTCCAAAGCCCTCCAGCTCCAAAATCCTAAATCTTGGAAACATTCAAGTCCCTGAAAGTGAAGTTGCTCAGTCATGTCCGACTCTTTGCGACCCCGTGGACTCTAGCCCACCAGGCTCCTCTGTCCATGGGATTCTCCAGGCAAGAATACTGGAGTGGGTTGCCATTTCCTTCTCCGGGGGATCTTCCTGACCTAGGGATCGAACCTAGGTCTCCCGCATTGCAGGCAGATGCTTTAACCTCAGAGCTACCAGCAAAGCCCCTTCAAGTCCCTAGGGGGATGTAATACTAAGTGTCTGGCACTAGGAGGCACTCTTCTAATAGGTCTTTATATTAATACTTGCAGTTCTGGAATCCCAGATGAGACTCCATTGAAACAGTTTACTTTGGAGCACTGCCTAAAACAATCGAAGTATTTTCTAGTATATTAGTTCTGCATTTCTCTCCGTTTACGATTTCAACATGTTTAGAATTTTAACTTCCAGAAAAACCTACCTTATCAAACTCCTTCCCTTACTAAAATTCTACCAACTGCTAGAGAATCTGCATCTGGGCGGGATTTGCTGAAGGCCCCCTACAGGGTGCTGGCTCCTTCCTGGGTGTCCCCCTGCTGCCCCTTGAAAAGGACCTGAATCCTGTGATTATCTTGGCGACCAGCATCCAAGACACTGACCTACTCAGGGTTCTCAGGCAAAAATCATTGCCTCAGAAGCCGTAAACCACAGCTCCCCACACCCTCTGGGCTTCGCAGGTGGCACCAGTGATAAAGAACCCGCCCACCAATGCAGGAGACATAAGAAATGTGGGCTCGATCCCTGGGTGGGGAAGACCCCCTGGAGGAGGGAATGGCAACCCACTCTAGCATTCTTGCCTAGAGAATCCCATGGATAGAGGAGCCCGGCAGGATACAGTCCATGAAGTCACAAGAGTTGGGCATGACTGAAGTGATGGAACATGCATACATACACTAACCTCTCCAGCCCCACATCTGATTTAATTGGCATCTGTTTTTGTCAAAATCATCCACGGTGATTCTCCTGCATTGCCAGGAGATGTGAACCCCTGGTCACTGCTAAACCAAATCGTGACCTGAGGGCAATGCCTGGTTAGGTAGGGCTCTCTCCACACTATCTGTCAGCACCTGCTTCTAATCAGACTCAAAGGCAAACAGGAAAAATAATATTCCCACATTCTGATGACCACTTTCCCTGATCTCTCTGGGGCAGTGATGATGGGGACCAGGTATGTGGCACTGGTTCCTACCAGCCCAGCTTTGCTGTGTTCAGTCACTCAGTCATGTCCAATTTTTTGGGACCCCAGGGACTGCAGCAGGCCAGGCTTCCCTATCTTTCACTATCTCCTGGAGTTCACTCAAATTCATGTCCATCGAGTTGGTGATGCTATCCAACCATCTCATCCTCTGCCACCCCCTTCTCCTCTTGCCCTCAGTCTTTCTTAGAATCAGGGTCTTTTCCAATGAGTCAGCTCTTCATATCAGGTGGCCAAAGTATTGAAGCTTCAGTTTCAACATCAGTCCTTCCAAAGAATATTCAGGGTTGATTTCGTGTAGGATTGACTGCTTTGATCTCCCGGCTGTCCAAGAGACTCTCAAGAGTCTTCTCCAGCACCACAATCCAAAATGCATCAGCTTTTAGCCCTCAGTCTTCTTTATGGTCCAACTTTCACATCTGTACATGACTACTGGAAAACCCAAAGCTCTGAGTATGTGGACCTTTGTCAGCAAATTGATGTCTCTGCTTTTTAATATGCTGCCTAGGTTTGTCATAGCTTTCCTTCCAAGGAACAAGTGTCTTTTAATTACATGGCTGCAGTCACCGTCCACAGTGATTTTCAAGCCCAAGAAGAGAAACCTGTCACCGTTTCAAGTTTTTCCCCTTCTTTTGCCATGAAGTGGTGGGACCAGATGCCATGATCTTAGGCATCTCAACATTTATGAATATTGAGTTTTAAGCCAACTTTTTCACTCTTCTCATTAAGAGGCTCCTTAGTTCCTCTTTGCTTTCTGCCATTAGAGTCATATCATCTGCATATCTGAGATTGTTGATATTTCTCCTGGCAATCTTAACTCCAGGTTATGATTCATCCAGCCTGGCATTTCGATGATGTACTCTGCACAGAAGTTAAATAAGCATGGTAACAACATACAGCCTTGCTGTACTCCTTTCCCAATTCCAAACCAGTCTGTTGTTCCATGTACAGTTCTGTTGCTTCTTGACCTACATACAGGTTTCTCAGGAGACAGGTAAGATAGTCTGGTATTTCCATCTCTTTAATAATTTTCCAGTTTGTTGTGATCCATACAGCCAAAGGCTTTAGCATAGTCAATGAAGCAAAAGTAGATGTTTTTCTGGAACTCTCATGCTTTTTTGATGATCCAACAGATGTTGGCAATTTGACCTCTGATTCCTCTGCCTTTTCTAAACCTAGCTTGTACATCTGGAAGTTCTCGGTTCACATACTGTTGAAGGCTGGCTTGAAAGATTTTGAGCATGACCTTGCTAGCATGTGAAATGAGCACCAGCCCAGCCTGCTTACCCTCAAGCTCCAAAGTGCTAGAAATGGCTCCTGGGCCTCCTCACATTTGCCAAGCTTTACACAGGTGCCTGTTTGATAGACGCAAGTCCAAATTTTCACTTGTAAACATTATTTTAAAATCACAGCATCATGTAATACAAAAAATTATGTTTTTAAATATGACAATCCCTTCCTTTCTTCCCAGAGGATTCAGTTCTCTTATTGTGAACCTCTACAGTGAAATTTTAAAACACGTGAATCCTATGTAGTAGTCACTTGCCTACAACTTAGTTAAACCTGAATTTTTAAATATTTATTTATTTATTTATTTGGCTGAGCCTGCAGCATGCAAGATATTTAGTTAGTTGCAGAATGTGGGATCTGGTTCCCTGAGCAGGGATTGAAACTGGGAGGGTAGTCTCTTAGCCACTGGATCACCAGGGAAGTATATACTCCATAATGAAGGGAGGTCTATTCAAGAACACAGGGGCTGGTTCAATATGCAAAACTCAACGCAGTATATCCTATCAATTGTCTATAGGAGAGAAATTAGATGAGCACATCAGCTGATGGAGGAAAAGCATCAGGCGAAACCCAACATTCAGCCATAAAAAAATTTCAGCAAATTAAGAACAGAGGGAAGCTTTCTAGACTTGACAGGAAAACTCTCTGGGAAAAAAAGAACTTACAACTAACACTGTATTTGATGAAAAAAATTCAATGTTTTCTCCCTGATATCAGGAATCAGTCAAGGATGTCCTCTCATACTACTCCTTTTTTTTTTTTTCGAGTGCCTGCAGGCTTATTGACAATATTTTCCACAGTTCATGCCAAGCCTGAATTCTTTAGAAGTATTACGAGCTTGCCAAATGTATTTTATGATATTATTTTATGTGTATTTTATGATCTAGAACAAAACCAAAATATGCTTAATAGTCACAGAATTAGAAACCTTCCTATTGTGACTCATTCATATCTGTCAAGTTGGTGACATTCAAAGAAAGGCAGAGAAGAAAAATAATGAACTTCCTTCAATATGAGAAAAGTAAATAATAAATCTCTCCATTGGTTGTGTATGTCCACTATTATCTTCATTCCAAAAAACTGAAGTATGTGTGAATCCATTTAACAGAGGCACATTTAACAATCAGACTCATGAGTGAACCTTGAAAAAATTCATACCAAGTGTAATTAGCCAGTCACAAAAGGGCACATATTGGATGACTGTATTTACATGAAATGTCTAGAACAAGCAAATTCAGAGAGACAAGAAAAGGGGGTGGGGGAAGAGAGAATGAGGCGTTACCACTTAATGGGTACAGATTTTGTCTGGGTGATGAAAAAGTTTAGGAGATAGTGGCAATGCTAATGCAACCTCGTGAAGGTAATTAATGTCATTGAACTGTACAATAAAAATAGTAATAATGGTAAAGTATATGATATATATCTTACTACCATAAGTAAAAATAAAATCATATCAAAACACCACTTGACTAAAAACCAATGGTCTAATATCCATGACAGGAAATCTCCAAAGCAACTAAGACGATGTCTCTGGCTTAGAGTGTGAGCTCCAACGGTGCTGGGCACCTCCCTGAGCACAAGCAGGTTTAAAACTAGTGCAGCCTCCGTGGAGCTGATGAGGCCACAAGGCCCCGCGTCCCGGGACTTCGCCACCACCCATCCCGTCTCCGCGGCCAGCACATTAGACTCGCATTCATTTAATAGCTATTTCCTGGCAGCTGTAATCACATGTTCATTAGAGCTGATTGTCTTGCCATGCTAATGGTCATTAAGGGCTGTCATTGGCAAGTACTTTGTTTTCATTTCTATAAATATATGAGCATTTCACAAGTCACCAGCTACTAAAACTGAATAAACACTTTAGACCATGCATTCTCATCAGGGGTGAGCACAAGAAAATTGGTTCTTGGGGGCAAAAACACCTTCAATATATATTCAAATAGCTTATGTTCCTCTACAGGAACCTAGTACATAACAGATACATAGTCTGGGACATTAAAACTTCATGGGGGTTGAATGAGGGTAATTAAGGACAAGATGTATATTAAAAGGCTCCTGAGGAAGGTGATCATTTGAAAAAAACCTGACAAACACTGCTTTATATCCTACAATTAAAGATTCTCTTTCAACACAAAATAAGCAACCCATTTGCTCTTTACAACTGAAAAACTTTTTTTAAATGGCCGATTCCTGTTGATGTGTAGCAGAAACCAACACAATTCTGTAAAGCAATTATCCTTCAATTAAAAAATAAATAAATTTAAAGTAAAAAACTATGAAAAGTTTTCACTGAAGACTAGTGTACAGTTTTGCTGCAGGACTCACGCTAGTCTCAGCAGCACATTGTACAGCAATCTGTGCGAGGCGCTGCCCTCCGTTTGGCCCAGACTCTTGGCTTTTCCCAGGACTGACAAAGGCATTCATTCATGCCAGCAGCCACAAGCATCTGCTAAGCGCCAGGCACCCTGCTAGGCCCATTTGGCTGGATCCCCCTCATCCAAATGGACAGAGCTGTCAGATGGCGAATGCTTGGACCCCTCGCTCCACATCAGCCTTGGAAGAAGAGAAGCAGGGGGTAGGCCAGGGAAGTGGCCACGAGTATGGATCCAGAAGCCAGGAAACTTGGGTCTGAGGCCAGGCAGCATCACCTCTTATCAAACAAGCAACTCTGTATAGTGATTTGACCTCTGATGCTTCAAATCCTTCCTCCAAAAAAATGAGATGGTGTTTCTTAGGGGGCTTCAGGGAAAACCAAGTAAGAGATGACAATACATATTTGGCTCTTGTAAGCTTGAGGAACTACTGGTCATGCCTTTCCAAGTGAAATAAGAGGATGATCAGAATATATACAGTTGCCTGCCACGATCTCCGTCAGCAGATTCTACGNCTGGGTGATGAAAAAGTTTAGGAGATAGTGGCAATGCTAATGCAACCTCGTGAAGGTAATTAATGTCATTGAACTGTACAATAAAAATAGTAATAATGGTAAAGTATATGATATATATCTTACTACCATAAGTAAAAATAAAATCATATCAAAACACCACTTGACTAAAAACCAATGGTCTAATATCCATGACAGGAAATCTCCAAAGCAACTAAGACGATGTCTCTGGCTTAGAGTGTGAGCTCCAACGGTGCTGGGCACCTCCCTGAGCACAAGCAGGTTTAAAACTAGTGCAGCCTCCGTGGAGCTGATGAGGCCACAAGGCCCCGCGTCCCGGGACTTCGCCACCACCCATCCCGTCTCCGCGGCCAGCACATTAGACTCGCATTCATTTAATAGCTATTTCCTGGCAGCTGTAATCACATGTTCATTAGAGCTGATTGTCTTGCCATGCTAATGGTCATTAAGGGCTGTCATTGGCAAGTACTTTGTTTTCATTTCTATAAATATATGAGCATTTCACAAGTCACCAGCTACTAAAACTGAATAAACACTTTAGACCATGCATTCTCATCAGGGGTGAGCACAAGAAAATTGGTTCTTGGGGGCAAAAACACCTTCAATATATATTCAAATAGCTTATGTTCCTCTACAGGAACCTAGTACATAACAGATACATAGTCTGGGACATTAAAACTTCATGGGGGTTGAATGAGGGTAATTAAGGACAAGATGTATATTAAAAGGCTCCTGAGGAAGGTGATCATTTGAAAAAAACCTGACAAACACTGCTTTATATCCTACAATTAAAGATTCTCTTTCAACACAAAATAAGCAACCCATTTGCTCTTTACAACTGAAAAACTTTTTTTAAATGGCCGATTCCTGTTGATGTGTAGCAGAAACCAACACAATTCTGTAAAGCAATTATCCTTCAATTAAAAAATAAATAAATTTAAAGTAAAAAACTATGAAAAGTTTTCACTGAAGACTAGTGTACAGTTTTGCTGCAGGACTCACGCTAGTCTCAGCAGCACATTGTACAGCAATCTGTGCGAGGCGCTGCCCTCCGTTTGGCCCAGACTCTTGGCTTTTCCCAGGACTGACAAAGGCATTCATTCATGCCAGCAGCCACAAGCATCTGCTAAGCGCCAGGCACCCTGCTAGGCCCATTTGGCTGGATCCCCCTCATCCAAATGGACAGAGCTGTCAGGAATGGCGAATGATTGGACCCCTCGCTCCACATCAGCCTTGGAAGAAGAGAAGCAGGGGGTAGGCCAGGGAAGTGGCCACGAGTATGGATCCAGAAGCCAGGAAACTTGGGTCTGAGGCCAGGCAGCATCACCTCTTATCAAACAAGCAACTCTGTATAGTGATTTGACCTCTGATGCTTCAAATCCTTCCTCCAAAAAAATGAGATGGTGTTTCTTAGGGGGCTTCAGGGAAAACCAAGTAAGAGATGACAATACATATTTGGCTCTTGTAAGCTTGAGGAACTACTGGTCATGCCTTTCCAAGTGAAATAAGAGGATGATCAGAATATATACAGTTGCCTGCCACGATCTCCGTCAGCAGATTCTACGTGCCAGCACCCTCCACATTCTTACAAGGACCCTGCAACTCCCTCCTGGGGGGAGCTCTGGCCTCAAGGTCAGCTTACAGGCGAAAGGCTCTAAGTGGGGACAAGCAAAGCCCAGCCTGAAGTCCCAGGGGCAGACAGGAGCAGCAGCAGGCGGCATTTCTAAGTCAAAGAAGAATTTCAGCAATGTGTACCCCTCTTCACATCAGTTATCAGGCCAAGATGCAACACACTCCCTCCTGGTGCCCAAGGACACACTAACACATGTCACTTCCTCCAAACTCAGACTCAAGAGCAGGGGAAGAAGTCTGCTGCATTTGGCCTATGATTTCAGGGGGCCCAGAAGAAACAGGCCTTGGAAATTATGCCTCTTCCCAGCTTACTGAAACTCATTTTCAGTGGGTACATGCTTCCTTTCCACAAAGAAAAGTAAGGTTCAAGCGTCCATCTGCCAGGAGATAAAAGTAACCTACGCTGGGGACAGGGGTTATTAGTACCAGAGGCCCTCACTCTTCCCAGAGCTCGGGAAGGGCCCTAGCCATGTGTTCTGATGGCCTCATGTTTTCATGTGACTTGCAAAAGGAAGGCACTTTAACGCCATTACTTAAGCCCACGGTCTGTATCCATGCTGGTTCTCTCCACTACACTTTCTCAGATGATAGGTGGTAGAACCGTCATGAGCATTTGGAAGGTCTAGCTCAAGGAAGTGAAGTAGGGGTTTAGTGGGATGTATCTACACGGTTTACCATTTCTTCCATGTACCATTAGATTTTTGCTGGGTGTCCCGATAAAGGAATGATTCCTTCAAACATTCCTGCTGCCCGGTGTGGCAACTCAATGGTCTGTGTGACCCAAGGGACAGGCCCAGAGCTCAGAGGGCACTATGAATGTGACCTCTGTGTGAGGAACCCTCAAGTGCAAGATGGGAGGAAAACCAGCACTTTGGATGGAAAGAAAGAGCTGGAAGCTTGTCTGTGGTATATACTTCCAATTCCTACAGCTCTTACATGAAAGAACACTAACGGAGGTCCCCCCCGCCCGCATTTGCAAATATCTTATACATTTCCAAGAGATTACCATAAATAACCTGTGAAGATGAAAGAAACTGTCTAAAGCAAGGGTTGGCAAAACTATGGTCCAACAAATTACAGCCCATTGACCAAATCTGCCTGTTTTTGTAAAAAAGTTTTGTTGGGATACAGCCACATCCATACATACTGAGCAGGACTGCTTGTGCACAGAAAGACAGAGTTGATCAGTTGCTACACAGTCCACGTGGCTCCCAAGCCCCAAAATATTTATCATCTGATCCTTTACAGAAAAAGTCTGCTGATCCTCACTCTAAACTATCAATAATATAAGACAAATTTTAATTGATCTTACCAGAACAAAGACTGCATTATTTCCTTGCTTTCTCTATAGAAAAGTGTGATAAACATCACTGCAGTATTAAGAGGTTAGAAAACAGTCAAAAATACAGGAAACATTGTATTATAGAAGCACATTAGTGAGATGAGTAATAAAAACATCAAGATTTTTTCTAGTTTTTGAGATGGTCTATGGTATCTATCAGCCTTTAATAATCTGTAATTTGTTGTGACTCGTCTTCTCATTCTAAAATCTTCACTTTTATACCCCAACTCATATAAGCTTCAGCCCAGACAAACACTGCATATGCTCCTACTAATACATAAAGAAGGGACAGCTGACCATCTCTGTGGCCCTTAGTCACCCCCATGAAGAGCTCTCTTTGACTTCTGATGGAGGAGAGGGAAGCCAGGGACTGCTGGGAAGAAAGAGGTCTACAGAGGAAGCAAGCTGGAGACGGAAGCTCAGAATAAGACAGGGATGAAAACCGAAACAGACACGTCTTCAGGAAGCACCGACCTTACACAAGGAGGAAAACTCACTGTGCAGATCGGTTTAAAACACAGTGTTCGGGACTTCCCTGGGGGCTCAGTAGTTAAGACTACATGCTTCCAATGCAGGGAGCATGGGTTCAATTCCTGGTCAGGGAACTATGATCCCACATGCAAAAAACAGCACTGCTTCCCCTGAAAATAAATGAAAAAGAGAAAAGATTTTAAAAATCAACCTGCCATATAGCACAGGGAGCTCAGCTCGGTGCTCTGTGGTGACCTAGATGGATGGGATTGGTGAGGCAGGTGAGAGGGAGATTCAAGAAGATGGGAATAAGTGAATATATACAGCTAATTCACTTCATTGTACAGCAGAAACTAATATAACGCAGTAAAGCAACTAGACCCCAATAAAAATAAACGAATAAAATACAAGCCACAAAATTATTTTAAAAAAACCCCAAACCACAAATGTGTTCTGTCCAAGCAAAGTGCTAAAGTAGTAACAGAGGAAGTGGCGATATTGGTAGGCACTGCAGCTGAATGGAATGTAATTAGCAAATAATAATCACATGCAAATCGTAGTCTGTTAGAAATGAGAAAAGAATGAAGTCAGCTAGTCTTACTTTAAAAAGCTTCCTTCTGGGAGTGGGGCTGGGGTGGAGGGGTGGATCAAGGCCACAGCAGGCCCTGAGGCTCATCTTTCCTCCTCTCTGTGGAGCCAGGAGCCGCAGGGACCTTGAGAAGGGAAGCGACGCCACTGGTTCCCCGCCACTGGTTCCCCGGCTGGTAGGTGGTCTTGCTTTAGGGAGGTGATCAGAGGCGGAGGGTTCTGAAATCTTCTAGCTGTTCCCCCTCATCCCTCCCTGAAAAGCTGAACAGGCCCCAGAAGAATCCACCTCCATGAAACTGTCAAGGGACATCAGGAAGTGACGGCTGGCTGTGGTCCGAGGAGAAGATCAGCAGAGAGAAGACAGTGCTTCACAACACGTGACGACAAGGTGGGGGCCGGAGCCAGGTAGTCCTTCCTATCCTGTGAAAACACTGGTGGCAACAGGACAGGCTGTGAGGAGCCGGGGCAGACGGCTGAGCTGAGCACAGGGTTTTGGATGAGAACGTGGGCACAGACTGCGCGCACTGAAACTCACAGGGCTGCTGGGAGGTGACTGCCACCGAGGGTGGGCCAACAGGACAACCCCAGGAGCCCCTCACACAGTGGCTTACACATAAGGAATGATCTTGTCAATGGAGCCAAAATCGATACTGAAATTCTTAAGGGGCTCCCCTGACTCTAGACAACTAGGGCACAGCTATAAGGATTAACCAGGAAGGTTTCAGACTGCCATTTAAATTTCAGTTCATCTGATTAACAATGCAATTTATGGTACTTTTCTCTTATTAAGAATCAATTTACAATCTTTTTAATACACATCTGGAGATGTAAAGCAACCTTTCTTCCAGAGAACGGGTAAAACGAGAAAGGTTATGAAACCCAGCTCCATCAAACGTGTCAGCCTCACAAATCTGTAACTTCTGTCACACTAACATGTTCTAACCTAGAGAAATTCTCACACATGTGCACAAGGACATACATATAAGAATTTTAATAACGTCAGAGTTTGTAACACTGAATAATTGAGGCAACTCAAATGTCCATGTTCAGGAGATGGCTCGTGAAACTGTGTATCCATATACAAATATGCCACTCTATGACAAAAATAAATACACCAGGATGAGTCTTAATCTTCTTAAGTCACAGAAAAACAACATAATACATTTATAAGAAGTTTGCAAACATATACACAGGACTGTAAAAGGATGAGAGATTAATATGGGTAGTAGTCAGGACAGGAGGGGAAGAAAGACTTAACTGCTGGGTGCCATGCAAGGCAGTGTCAATGACACTGTTAATTTTGATTTCTTAAGGTTAACAGTGTGTCCACAGCTATCTTATTTTTCTTTGTACCTTTTTATACTTCAAATATTTTGTGATAAACTTAAAAGAATAATTCCCAAATTAATTCCAAATTGATGGGTTCCAGGACAATGATGAATACATTCTTTAAATCTATTCAATCTCCCTAAAATGCTGTCATTTGGTGTATTCTCTTTGAGTCTTTATCCAGATGAATGTTTTACGAAGTTTTAATGCTGAAGNAGCTCAGAGGGCAATATGAATGTGACCTCTGTGTGAGGAACCCTCAAATGCAAGATGGGAGGAAAACCAGCACTTTGGATGGAAAGAAAGAGCTGGAAGCTTGTCTGTGGTATATACTTCCAATTCCTACAGCTCTTACATGAAAGAACACTAACGGAGGTCCCCCCCGCCCGCATTTGCAAATATCTTATACATTTCCAAGAGATTACCATAAATAACCTGTGAAGATGAAAGAAACTGTCTAAAGCAAGGGTTGGCAAAACTATGGTCCAACAAATTACAGCCCATTGACCAAATCTGCCTGTTTTTGTAAAAAAGTTTTGTTGGGATACAGCCACATCCATACATACTGAGCAGGACTGCTTGTGCACAGAAAGACAGAGTTGATCAGTTGCTACACAGTCCACGTGGCTCCCAAGCCCCAAAATATTTATCATCTGATCCTTTACAGAAAAAGTCTGCTGATCCTCACTCTAAACTATCAATAATATAAGACAAATTTTAATTGATCTTACCAGAACAAAGACTGCATTATTTCCTTGCTTTCTCTATAGAAAAGTGTGATAAACATCACTGCAGTATTAAGAGGTTAGAAAACAGTCAAAAATACAGGAAACATTGTATTATAGAAGCACATTAGTGAGATGAGTAATAAAAACATCAAGATTTTTTCTAGTTTTTGAGATGGTCTATGGTATCTATCAGCCTTTAATAATCTGTAATTTGTTGTGACTCGTCTTCTCATTCTAAAATCTTCACTTTTATACCCCAACTCATATAAGCTTCAGCCCAGACAAACACTGCATATGCTCCTACTAATACATAAAGAAGGGACAGCTGACCATCTCTGTGGCCCTTAGTCACCCCCATGAAGAGCTCTCTTTGACTTCTGATGGAGGAGAGGGAAGCCAGGGACTGCTGGGAAGAAAGAGGTCTACAGAGGAAGCAAGCTGGAGACGGAAGCTCAGAATAAGACAGGGATGAAAACCGAAACAGACACGTCTTCAGGAAGCACCGACCTTACACAAGGAGGAAAACTCACTGTGCAGATCGGTTTAAAACACAGTGTTCGGGACTTCCCTGGGGGCTCAGTAGTTAAGACTACATGCTTCCAATGCAGGGAGCATGGGTTCAATCCCTGGTCAGGGAACTATGATCCCACATGCAAAAAACAGCACTGCTTCCCCTGAAAATAAATGAAAAAGAGAAAAGATTTTAAAAATCAACCTGCCATATAGCACAGGGAGCTCAGCTCGGTGCTCTGTGGTGACCTAGATGGATGGGATTGGTGAGGCAGGTGAGAGGGAGATTCAAGAAGACGGGAATAAGTGAATATATACAGCTAATTCACTTCATTGTACAGCAGAAACTAATATAACGCAGTAAAGCAACTAGACCCCAATAAAAATAAACGAATAAAATACAAGCCACAAAATTATTTTAAAAAAACCCCAAACCACAAATGTGTTCTGTCCAAGCAAAGTGCTAAAGTAGTAACAGAGGAAGTGGCGATATTGGTAGGCACTGCAGCTGAATGGAATGTAATTAGCAAATAATAATCACATGCAAATCGTAGTCTGTTAGAAATGAGAAAAGAATGAAGTCAGCTAGTCTTACTTTAAAAAGCTTCCTTCTGGGAGTGGGGTTGGGGTGGAGGGGTGGATCAAGGCCACAGCAGGCCCTGAGGCTCATCTTTCCTCCTCTCTGTGGAGCCAAGAGCCGCAGGGACCTTGAGAAGGGAAGCGACGCCACTGGTTCCCCGCCACTGGTTCCCCGGCTGGTAGGTGGTCTTGCTTTAGGGAGGTGATCAGAGGCGGAGGGTTCTGAAATCTTCTAGCTGTTCCCCCTCATCCCTCCCTGAAAAGCTGAACAGGCCCCAGAAAAATCCACCTCCATGAAACTGTCAAGGGACATCAGGAAGTGACGGCTGGCTGTGGTCCGAGGAGAAGATCAGCAGAGAGAAGACAGTGCTTCACAACACGTGACGACAAGGTGGGGGCCGGAGCCAGGTAGTCCTTCCTATCCTGTGAAAACACTGGTGGCAACAGGACAGGCTGTGAGGAGCCGGGGCAGACGGCTGAGCTGAGCACAGGGTTTTGGATGAGAACGTGGGCACAGACTGCGCGCACTGAAACTCACAGGGCTGCTGGGAGGTGACTGCCACCGAGGGTGGGCCAACAGGACAACCCCAGGAGCCCCTCACACAGTGGCTTACACATAAGGAATGATCTTGTCAATGGAGCCAAAATCGATACTGAAATTCTTAAGGGGCTCCCCTGACTCTAGACAACTAGGGCACAGCTATAAGGATTAACCAGGAAGGTTTCAGACTGCCATTTAAATTTCAGTTCATCTGATTAACAATGCAATTTATGGTACTTTTCTCTTATTAAGAATCAATTTACAATCTTTTTAATACACATCTGGAGATGTAAAGCAACCTTTCTTCCAGAGAACGGGTAAAACGAGAAAGGTTATGAAACCCAGCTCCATCAAACGTGTCAGCCTCACAAATCTGTAACTTCTGTCACACTAACATGTTCTAACCTAGAGAAATTCTCACACATGTGCACAAGGACATACATATAAGAATTTTAATAACGTCAGAGTTTGTAACACTGAATAATTGAGGCAACTCAAATGTCCATGTTCAGGAGATGGCTCGTGAAACTGTGTATCCATATACAAATATGCCACTCTATGACAAAAATAAATACACCAGGATGAGTCTTAATCTTCTTAAGTCACAGAAAAACAACATAATACATTTATAAGAAGTTTGCAAACATATACACAGGACTGTAAAAGGATGAGAGATTAATATGGGTAGTAGTCAGGACAGGAGGGGAAGAAAGACTTAACTGCTGGGTGCCATGCAAGGCAGTGTCAATGACACTGTTAATTTTGATTTCTTAAGGTTAACAGTGTGTCCACAGCTATCTTATTTTTCTTTGTACCTTTTTATACTTCAAATATTTTGTGATAAACTTAAAAGAATAATTCCCAAATTAATTCCAAATTGATGGGTTCCAGGACAATGATGAATACATTCTTTAAATCTATTCAATCTCCCTAAAATGCTGTCATTTGGTGTATTCTCTTTGAGTCTTTATCCAGATGAATGTTTTACGAAGTTTTAATGCTGAAGCGACATAGCAGCAGCAGCAGCAATGATGAAAAACAACAACAAATGATGATATACCATGGTATATTTATTACCATATCATTAGTGAATTTAATATTAAATATTAAGCATTTTTAACATTGAAAATCTTTGGAATTATCATTTAAAATAACCCCTAATATTTCAGTGCATAGATATGCTGTAATTTTAACCACTCTCCTTTTCTTAGATTTATTCTAACTCCCCATCACAAATAATGCTGTACAGAATATTTTTATGTGCACAGTATCTCTTTCATTTTTAGAGCTGCTTAAGATATGTACCCTGGAGAAGGAAATGGAGACCCACTCCAGTATTCTTGCCTGGAGGACAAGAATGTCCCATGGACAGAGGAGCCTGGTGGGCTATAGTCCATGTGGTCGCACAGAGTCAGACACTACACTACTATTACTAAGATATGTACCCAGAGACAGGATTTTCATAAAAACTTTGATCATTTTCTGTGAATCATTATATACTGTCAACACATTTGAAATATTAATGGCTGCAAAACTTTTGTTCTGGCCAAGATTAAGGAATATGCATCACCTTTCCTCTTCTGCTTAAGACATTCAAACCACTGCCTTAGCACTTTCAGAAAATTCCCAGGCATGACACGAAGAAAAGGACCCTAGGCAGAGCTAGGGAGTTATCAGATGCTAAGTTGGGAGACTGGGCGGGGCAGGGGGGGGGGCAAGATAAGGAGAATTCACACAGCCAAATATGAGTGTGTAGCCCAGAGAAGAATCTGGAAATCTACAGAGGGTCCCTCTGAGTATTCAGCACAGTACTCATCAGTACATGCAAGGGAAAGACCTGAGACCAGGGAAAGAGGCAGCCAAACAATCAGAAGTACTCATACTGGGCTACTCTCAACAGCCAGGCTAGAATCTCATAATTCGTGAAAAATTGGGAATAGTACTCAGAAGGATCTTGTTTTAGTCATGGCAAATAATTAGCCCTATACTAAATGCTTCTCTGTTATCACCTAAAAGCAAAACCCAGAAGGATCAAATGGTTTCCACATAACCGTCCCAGAATAAATTAAAATTATCCCAAAACAAATTTTTTAAGACTACAAAAATATCAGCATGCAATGAGATAAAATTCAGTCTGGGATTCAATAAAAACAAAAATTACAAGGCATGCAAAGAAGCAGGAAAATGTTCTGAGTTTGGAGAAAATCAACCAAAACTAAAATAGAACTAACATAGTTAGTATAATTATCAGACAAGAACATTAAAATAGGTATTACAACAGTATTCTATATAATCAAAAAGTTCACTATGGACATGAAAAATATTAAAGAGCAAACCTAACCTCTAGATGAGAAACACAACCTCCAAGATGAAAATTATATCAGACGTTGATTTATGGCAGATTAAATAAGGAAGGAGAAAAGATTGGTGAAGTTGACACGACAATAGAAACCACTCCAACTGAAACACAGAGGAAAGGGTACCAAAATGCTTCCTACAAAAAACAAACTTTTCCTATAAAGACATAAATAAGCTAAAAGTGAAAGGATGGGAAAAAAGATAAACCATGCTAATGTTATTATCAGACAAGATAGATTTAAGATAAATGAATATTGCCAGGGATGAAGAATGCCACTTCAGAACAAAGGGGTCAGTTTCCTAACAATCCTAATTATGCACATAACAACAGAGCTTCAAAGTATCTGAAGCAGAAATTGACAGAACTGAAAGGAAAAAACAAAACAGAAAACTCAGAATTACAGTTGGAAACTCCAACACCGCTCTCACAGAAATCTATAGAATAAGTAGACAGAAAATCAGTGAAAGACTGGAATTAAACTATCCATCAACTTGACCTAGTTGATATTTATAGAATATTCTACCCAACAACAATAGGATACACATTCTACTCAGGTCACAAGCACTAACCAGATTTTAACCTATATAAATAGTCTCAATAAATTTAAAGGATTCAAGTCATAGAAAGAATATTCTTTGACCACAGTGGAATTAATCAATAAAAGAAAGATCTCCAGAAAATTCCCAAATACTTATATAATAAACAACATAGTTGAAAGCAACCCAAGGGTTAAGGAATAAGTCAAAAAGAAAATGACAAAGTATTCTAAAATGAATGAAATGAAAGTGATATATCAAAATGTATGTAATGCTGCCAAACAGCAGGATTTAGAGGGAAATTTATAGCACTAAATTTTTATAAAGAATAAAGGTCTCAAATCAAGGACCTCAGCTTTCACCTTCAGAAATGAGAAAAAGAAGAGTTAAACCCACAGTAAACAGAAAACAGGTATTAATAAAGATCAGAGGAGAAATCAATGAAATGATAAAGGAAAACAATAAAGAAACCTATCAAGTTCTTTGAAAAAGTCAGTAATATTGATATACCTGTAACCAGGCCAAGCAGAAAGAGAGAGACATAGAGAAAGGGAGGGAGGGAGGGAG
>SJYW01042867.1:308292-336761 GCA_006410735.1 Raphicerus campestris
CAGTTTGGAGGCTCTGGTTAGAGGTCAGTCAGGCCCCTTCTCCAGCAGCTCATGTCCACACTCCCAACTGCCTGCCAATGACACTCCACGCCCTGACACTTCTGTCCTCATGGTCCCTGAACCCCAGGGCCCACCGACACAATGCAAACCCTAATCCTGCTCACCCTGCCTTCTGTGGAGACCACAGTAGAGGTGCTGGCCCTCGCCCTCTGCCGTGCTTCTCCCGAGGGGCCCGGGGCAGCATTTGTTCTCCCCAGGGGACGGTGAATGACCAAACTGGAAACCTCTTCCCAGTTTTTCTCTCTTGATGTGCATCCGGCTTCACTATCCTTCACTCAAGGTAATTTGGCTAAAATGAGGTTGGACAAAGAGGCAATTCAAAGGCTGTTCTTGCTTGCAAATGTCTGGTGGCTGCTGGCAGTCGATCACAACCTAGAAAAGCCCACATCTTCAAGGTCAGGAAGGGATGACTCAACACATGGGCTGGGGAAAATGATAGCTTCCTTGTATCAAAGCACAAAAGTCATAGCCTAAGAAATCTGTCCTTTACATTCCTCAGAAGCACACTTTCTTGGCATGGGTTTCAGTCAGATATGTCCAGACATGCTAACATGTGCAACCAGTGCCCTGCTTACCCCAAGTTCTCTGAGACTCAGTGGAAGTGGGCAGGTGTGCAAAGGCCCCTTGGCTGCATGGAAAGCAGGACATCTTGAAGTAACCTGAATAGAAGGGGGCGCTCACTCTTTTCCCAGGTAACAGATGGTGGCTCTTTGGCCTCCAATAAACAGACACTGCTGGAAAATCAAAATCAGAAGGCAAGATCTCAGTGGTGGCAATGGAGACGTGGAGTCTCCTCATAGATTAGGCGGTGCTGTTATCTGAGGGTCCTACCTCAGAGGCATTTCCTGCAGGGACAGAGAAGTAGTAGGGTGGTTGACAGGGTTCTCCCCTGGCTGTGCCTGGGAGTTCTGATTCTCAAGCATTGGGTGATGGCTTTTGGTGTCTTTCCAGTGCAAATGAAGATACTATAAATAAACAAGCCACCACAAGCTTAAGTGTGCACTGGGTTGAGAGCCCAGCTGAAATATTCCAGGTCAACACCATCTTTGATTACTGCAAGTACCATGGACACAATTCACCATTTGGGACCTTGCACAGTCACTGAGCTTACGCTGCCCCTGAATCATGATGCCCTCATTGATAGACAGATGCCTCTCTATCTCCAAACAGGCCACCACTGGACTGCTTTCTCAGCTAGGCTGTTTTTCCTTCCTCACTTCCTCTATGTGGCAGACGTGAGCAACCTGCAGACACAAAGCCAATCCCTTCTCTCTTGCTGCCTGACTCCTGTTAGAGTCCAGGAAGCCAAGTACCCGCTGTGCCAGCCTCTCTTGCAGCTATAGGTGGTCATGCAACCCAGTTCTAATCCATGGGAGGTCTGTGGGGAGACTCCTGAGAAGAATTTTACCTTCCTGATAAGAGGGGGCTGATCATAGCAGGCAGAGCCACCCCACTCCCTCCAGCCTTGGAGGGAGATGAACAAAGATGCTTGTACTGATGATGGCTCTATAAAAATGCATATATACACTCCTAGTTAAGGGTCAGAAGCATAAACATGTAGATGGTTATTAGTTCTACAGAGGTATGTGGAGGTCTGTGTATTCATGCCAGCATCCTCTGGGGAAGATGTTCTTTTTAAGTGAAAATGATGTATACTTTACACATAACAAAAACAACAACAAAACGCTGTCAATTTAGACCTGGTATTCAGAATTAGGCAATTTTAGGTATACTTCTTTTCATGTGGTTCAACTTATGAGCCTCCACGGTATAAGTAACCTGGAAAATAACCCAGAGGAAATGCTCCTTATTTCTGTGCCATGCCCTCTTCCAGGTGCTGGGCCAGTGGAGATGGAAATATGAGGATGAGCATCAAGGCACTTACACATCTTTTCAGACACAGAAGGACTGCTGCATTTGCAGGACAAAGTCTATGGTTAATTTGTCTACACATACCATAAAAGCTTCCATATAAATGAGTTAATGACATTGAGACCAGAAATCATAAAATTCATCCATAAAGCATTTGTACCAACAGCCTGTAGTGAGACTCTTCCACACATCCAGGAAAAGATAGAAGGTGGACAGAAGGAGGTGCCTCGCCAGCCTCACAAACACATGGAGCAGAGAACCTGAGGCTGAGGAAGCCTCTCTCACACATACACCTGGCATTTATCAAAATGAACAGAAATAATTAACACTGACATGACAATACATCCTTAACATTTTTTTTATGACAATACATCGTTAAAATTTTTTTTAATGAGTACTCAGTTTTCCCTTTTGCTTCTGCCCTTGTTGCAATGGCTTTCCAGAAACAGAGAAAACGGGGAAGGATCCAGAGAGTTCCAGGTGCTGGGTCACAAGTCAGTACATAAGAAATCTTCTCAGGGTTAAAACACAATAGAAAACTGCAGGAGACTGCTTCACTGTGTGCATCTCATTCAACTCTAACCAAGGACATTTGCTATTAAATCATATTTTGTGTATTTTGCCTTCATCCAAGGAAAAGAAAAGAAGGTCTTTTTCTTCCTTATATGAACACAGAGTTGTGGAGTTACAGGCATAGGTACAGAAGGGGGAACAGGACCCCAATCAGCCTTGATGTGTCCCAGTGCCTAGATATGGCCCGTGGTCAACTTCACACTAGAAGAAGTGAATTTTTTAGGCAAGTGCTCAAACTCTTTGAGTCAGATTTTTCAATTGCAAAATGGAGACAATACTGAACGACATTAAATTTTTTCTCTGCTAAGTTAATACTGTTGATAATAGCTATGTCACATGATCCAATCTAATAATGCCTGCCCTGCCTATTCACAGACTTTATGGAAGCAAAGAAAATTATTTACATGAAGGTACACAAAGATACTTTAACTCTGAAAAGAGCATTTACTTTATGAACTGGAAGAGTAATCAGTACTTCAAACACCACACATGCACCAGTTTGTAAAAAAAAAAAAAAGAGATTACAGAGGCAGTTTTCAGCATCCTTTTTTAAAATGCAGATTCTGGGCCCACCCCAGACCTGATGAGGAATGTGTATTTCTTACAGGTACTCCCAGTGATAACCCAAGTTGCAGATAGTATTTTTCCCAGGTAATAATTGGCCTTGTTGGTTTTAGGAGGCTTTGTGCTGCAATGCAGGCCTTTTTCAAGACACATGGTATGTCCCTTTCCTAAGTAAAAGAGAATATAAAGAACCTAGTGTGCAGAATGCTCTCTTTTCTCAATGATTAGGAAGAGACTTCACGTAAAGTCAGCAAAATGATCTCGGTCTCTAAGTTACGAGAACTGATAAAAGCTGATGAAGGAGTCATCTTTTGCTACAGGATGTCTTCATCACCTTACCTGGTAATCCAAGTCTTTTTAAAAAGCTCTCAGTATTGGAGTTCCTGGAGGGGCTGAGTGCCACCCACCCAGCATAACTTACCCCTCAGAATGTAGTTCTGATAGTTCTGATCTGTCTCAGCTCCCACCTTGATCAAACACGTCAGACCTTCAGCCACTACAAATTCATGCACCAAATCCTTGTCATCCTGGCAGGAAACAGGGAAAGAAAAAAAAGAGAGAGAGAGAAACTTCAAATACTGTCCCAGTCCATTGTCCATCCAGGATGTGCAGTGAAAACTACGTACAAGCCTCTGACTCCAGATTGACCTCTGAAGATTGTTTGGCTCTATTCAAATGAAGCATCTTAACTGTTGCCAGAGGAATTTTACAACCAGTCTTCACGTCGTTGTTTGCCAAAGACCAATTATTGCCTTCTGGGCAATCTAATAAAGATAAAGCAAATGAATCCCCTGACTGTCAGGAATATTTATAGTGATCTGTTTTTCATTCTTCAGAAATCACCAGGCTCCAGGCCCCCACAGGTCTGCAGGGACTGGCCACATGAAGCCTGCTGGGTTTCAACACAGGAAATACTGGCTTGCAGTACAGACCATCGTGTGAAGGACTCAAAGCCACTCGTGTGTTTCAAAGGACAGTCCCTAAGGAAGGTTACGAGGGTCTGAGAAAGTAAAGGAGCAGTTTCTCCACCTCCCATATTGTGCTGCTCACAGGACAAGCAAGGAGGCAGAATACAGAATCAGCCGTGTATCTGGAGCAGCCACACTGTCCCTCAGAAGAGCCACTGTGGTCAGCCTGCAGCCTAATCACAGAAGGCAGGGCCTGGAAGGAATCACTGGAGTCATCTAATAGAGTGGTTCTCAAAGACCAGAGCCACAGGCACCTGAGTGTCAGCTGGAAACTGGTTAGAAATGCGAAGTACCCAGCTCCACCCTGACTTACTGAACAGGAAGCTCCACTGTGGGGCCCAGCAACCAGTGTTTAATAAGCTCTGCAGGGGTTACAGAGGTGCTCAGGGTCTTCTTCTCACCCCTGACTCCCTTATATTAGGATCATTAATGGAGCTTTAAAAAGGAACAGGAAACAGCCCCCTCCCAGATGGGTTTAACCAGAATTTCTGAGGTGGGGTCCAGGCTCTGACATTAAATTCCCAAGGAAATTCATTCTAAAGGGCAACCAGTTCAAGAATCATTCATCTAATCCTGCCTTCCTTTCACAGATGAAGATTCAAGTGTGGCAAAACTTTGGTCAAGATGACCTAACTATGGTCAGCCAGCCCTTTGCCTGGAGTACCAAGTTTGATAGAGCCCTATGAGACAAACTTTTCCACTACTGTTTTGGGAGATTTCCTTGATTAGACCCTGCCTTGTCTCAAATACAGCTAGGATACATTCATCTTCAATTATAACAACAGAACAAAAATGAAAAACCTCAGTGATGTAAGTAGTAGAAAGCTTCATAGAATAATGAAAGGTTATTATTATAGGAATGGTCAGCAACCACGGTGTATCTCCAAAAAAGAAAAAAATAATTTAGACACACTGGCATAATTCTCCTATCTCCATGTTGAAAGCAGCCTCTCATTTTGATTTTATAGCATTTTCCAATTATATGGATGGAGGACTTGAGCAAAGGGGGATGAGGGTGGGGGAGGAGGTAGCAGGCCAGGCAGATACTCCCTTTGAACCAAAAACACACTCTTAACATTCAGAGGGCACTGGGGGGAGGGGTGAACACTGCCATGCCCCGATGGTAATGAAAGACAGCTGTGTTAACTCAGACTTGAAGATAATCATGGCTTTGGAAGCAAGAGAAAATGGGACAATATCATGATTTTTGGAAAATCACTTTACACTCGTATGTATGAAGGAAATAAAAATAATTCTCCCTCCATCCATATTCTTTTCCACCAGCATATGTGAAAAGTGAACATTCAGATGAGCTCATGTCTAGTCAGAAAGTTTTTCCAAGCATGTAACAAATGTTTATTACTTTAACTAAAACTAGATTCACACATGACTTCATGGTGAAAAAGTGAGAACAAGCTCTCAAGAAACCACGCAAGCTAATCACTAATATTAATATAGCAGAGAGATGACTGTCTGCCAAAGGCTTTTGGAAAAAGACACTGGGCAGTGTTTATAAAAATAATCTGGAACCCTAACTAAAATTGATGCACATATGTAGATAAAGCACTTACGAAATTAAAATATACTGATAATAAATGTAGAAAATGTCTTCCAAATTGGCAACATATAAGATTTTGAACACATACCTTAATGTATATGGGCATTAATAAATAATTGCTTATTTAATGAACAAATGATTTTTGAAACACTGCTTTCTGACTCCAATGAGATCATCATGTTAACACTAACTAATAAAAGATTATCCTTGAATTTCAGATTAATAGCCACACTTTAACCTGTGATTTTTTTTTTTTTGACACCTGTTAATCAAGGAATATTCAACTCAATCCAAATGACCAATGGCTGTGTTTTTATACCCTCTACACTGGCATTCCAAAAGGAACCTCCACACATCAAGGAAACCCAAGAGATGATAGAGATGCAGACACATAGGTGTGGAAGAAGGTGATCTAAACTCCAGATGGCTTGCTGGCTGTGGAATCCACCCAAGACCCCTGTGGGATGGAGCTATTTGACGGACAGGTCTGTGGTCTTCCAAACAGGTCTGTGGTCTTCCAAAAGATTAAACTTCGGGGAGCAAATGTCTTCATCCTTGTCTACATAATGCCAACAAAGGCTGTTCAAAAATACGTGTTTGCTGAGTAAAAGGTGGAAACAGTATCCTTGAGAATTCAGACAGACAACGCTACAGAACAAGCATGGTGAGGGGGTATGAAACCAGATCGCCATGCGTTCAATTTATCTTTTAGCTTTTTCACCATGGAAAACTTGAAACATACAAAAGAACAATAATTTAGGGAGCCAGGTGCCAATCAATTCACGTCAATCCTGTTCCATCCATCACCCCACTCTATCTGCTGCCATATTCATTTGAAGCAAACCCCAGATGTCACATCATTTAATCCATAAATATTCTAATATGTACCTCCAGAGTATAGGGACTCTTTTTAAAATTATGTAATCACCATAAACAAAATTATATACTCACCATAAAAATGAATACTTTCTTAATATTATCAAATGTCCAGTTTCAACTGGACAATGACCAATTTCAGCTGTCTCAAAATTACAGTTGTTCTTTTTGACATTTTGTAGTAGGATTGAAATAAGATCCACATGTGGCAACCAGTTGATACAACTTTAAAATGTCTTTTAAATCATCTCTTTTATTCCCTTGAAATCAGTGTGTTGAAGAAGCTAGATCATTTGTCCTACAGAGTAGCCTGTATTCTGGGTTGTGTTGATTACTGGTGGTGTGGTTTAACATGTGCTTCTGTCGTAGATCATTTGTAAATTGGTTACCTCGTAGAGAGTCAGGGTCAGACACACACAGGGTTGAATGTGTTGGTATGACTGCATCCTCAATGGCAGTGTGAGTTTCCATGAGGAGGTATGTAATAGCTGGTTGTATCTTATTTCCACTGTGTCAGCAGGTCTTGAAGCTCCATACCTAGATCCATTAATCCATTCAGGGTTGCAAAACTCTGATGTTCTAAGTGATACTTTAATATATCACTCCTTCTTACTAAATAGCTAGAATATTTTTATAAGCATACCTTCCCTCAACTACTGTTTGATTATCCCAAAGCTCATATAGGAAAAAGTAAGATAAATGTGTGATTTTAGAATTTTACTCATTTTTCAAAATAGAGCTGGTTCACCACCATCTTTCTTCCCTTGCTAACCAATTCATTGTTATTCTTTAGTATTGTTATGAACTCATCAATGTAGATTAAGCTCATGTGCTTCAGTCCACTGTAATTATCATGCTTGTTGATGCTTCATATTGTCCATCTTCAGCCAGCCAGTGGGAGACCCTTCAACATGCTCCCAAGTTCCTTTGGCAATAATGCTAGTCATATTTGATAGCTTCCTTGCTATCTGTATAATAATATGTTCCAAGTTTATTTTACCCATTTTCTAGGCCAGACTTGAAGTCAGCTATTTCTCCAAGGAACTCTGGTTCCTTTCAGTATTTTAAGATCACAATCTCTGCACTGGTGGTGGTTTTTGCTAATGGGTTTATCATTGCTTCTAGTGTTTTTCAATAAACTTAGTGCTAGAAATATGCTTTTTTGCAAGTGTGTTAGGATAATAAACACCATGGGTTCATTTCAATACTTCTAATTAAATTCAGAAATCCAGAGTTTTTTTTACCTTAATTATTTTATCTATCAACTTTCTTCCACACACTAAGAACCTTAATCCTTAAGAACTCTAAGAACAACAAAATTAGAAAACACACAAACTGCAGTATCAGAACAGCAATACTAACACTACTACCAGCAAAATGATTATTATAAACAGTTGATCTGCATGCGTGCGTGGCTCTTTTTCTTCTAAGAGTATATTCCACCCAGAGTACACAAACTGCAATGTTTCAAAGTTACTTGGAAGAGCTCTTCTCTGTGTGGTTCTGCCACCAACTGGATACTCAGTGAGGTGAACAATGGAAAAGCTGAACAATGGAAACAGCAGGCAGGTTGAAGGGCTATAAGTGTGAGGGTGTGGAGTGTGATGAGTGTAGACTTCCGGCAGTAAGAGTCCAGCCCAAATGCTGTCAGGAATTTGAGTTCGAGAGAAGGACATAACAGAGGGTAAAGAAGTTGATAGGAATTTGCTGTATGACCCAGGGAACTCAACCCAGGGCTCTGTAACAACCTAGAGGGGTGGGAAGGGGTAGGAGATAGGAGGGAAGTTAAAGAGGGAGGGGACACATGTATACCTATGGCTGAGTCATGCTGATGTATGGCAGAGGCCAAAATAAAATTGTGAAGCAATTTTTCCTTCCATTAAAAATAAATAAGTTTAGGGGGCAGGGGAAAGCTTATTGAAATTGAAAAAAAAAAGAGGCAGGGATACACTGATGAATACATGGGAAGTGAAACTTGGGGACAAGTAATTAGCGAAGCGTCTACTCAATTAAAAAAGAGGAAAGACTGAAGACAGACACCCTTGAGAAGAGTATTCCAATTGCCGGGCTGTTCATCTATTGATTCAGTAGCATCAGCCACTGCATGAGGCCCCAAAGAGCCAGGGGTGGACTCCAGGGAGCTCACAGGTGACTGGACTCAGACAAGCAAGCTAGAGTATCTCGAGTTCTATTCCAGAGGTAAGCACAGGAATAGAGGTATTTGGAGAGCCCTTGACTGCAGTGAGGGTTCATCTAGAGAATCCCTGGCAGGAGGAGACATGGGGTGGGAAACAGAGAGACATGGGGGATGGATGTGGGGAAGAACCATCCCGGGATGGAAGCAATAGGTCTAGGGGTGAACGTACAGAAGGGAAAGGGCATGGCTTGTTCCCAGAGCACAATCACAGTGAGATGTCACTGCAGTGAAGGACAGGGAAGTGGGCTGCAGAGGCCAGGGCCAGAGGGCCTCGACGTTGTACTGAGATTCAGACGTAACCCAGAAGGCTACACGGAACCAGCATGAGAAGGACTTCGTGAGCCCCCTCTGGTGGAAGCTGGAGGATGGACTGAGTCGTGGAGGACCAAACAGTGTCCACAACAGCTGTTTACAATTCTCCCAGAAGAAACGGCCTGAACCAAGGCTGACCCCAGACCTCAAGGCACTTCTGAGAGGGCGATCTAAAGGGACAACAGTGACTCGGGGTCACACCTGTAGTGTGGGAAGATGAGAAATGAGGACCCATCTCCAAAAACACTGTCACTGAGAAGGGCTCTGCTCTGGGAAAAAGATGAGGGCGTGAACGGTTGAGCAGGTTTTAAAATGGGACAAGAACATGCAGGCAGGATGGCCTGTTGGTCTGCTTTTCTGCCAATCCTCCTGAGACAGGAAACATCCATGCAGGAGACAGACACTCAGGCTGGAGCTATCACTGACAGAACATTGTTTAAGCATGGGAAGGAGATGGGAACTAAAGAGAAATGGACTGACCACACTCTAGAGCCTAATATGAGAGTGAGAATGATGAACCTACGCAGACATGAGCTCAACACAAACGCCATCTTCTCCACGAAGCTCATCCGGCCTTTCCTGACCCTGCCCTGGCACAGCAGCCTCACTCTCTGCCCCGGCTCTCTGTCTCTCTCCCCTGAAGTCTCCTGTGGGTGACAGCTTGGAGTTTGCCTGCACCCCAGTCCCAGCCCTCTTCACTAAGCTTGTGACTTGCCCAGGGGAGAAGCAGAGGGAAAGTTGGGGGCAAAGGATTAGCTGGAACTTAACGGAGATGCCGGCACATGCACACAAGGGGGCGTGTCCCTAGCAGCACGGTTTATAACAGCAGAGCCCTGGAGAGGAGCGCAACTGTCCACCAAGAGACGAGCGAGACCAACTGTGCTTCCTTCACACAGTGGACACTCAGAGCTACCTGGGTCATGCCCACACTGACCTCGTTCTAAGTAAACTGCATCAGGACACAAGCTGCATGATATCATGCACATACAATTGACACAAAAGAATTTCACATATTGTGGGCGAATATGCACCACTAGTATAGAAATGTGCATTTGCATGGTAAACACTATATCTGACATTCAGTAGAGAAAAGACCCCAAGAGGGTGGCCAGTATTGAGCAGAAGACTTCAATTACATCTGTAGTAGGTACTTTTTAAAATCTGAAGTAAACGTGGAAAAATATTGTGATTCTGATGATGTTTTCTTTACTTCCTATTGTTTGAAATATTTGATATGGTAAAAATACTCTTAACAGATATTTTGACCGAAATTTACTTTGTACTGTAAAGCGTTTCTCTTTTTGTAATCAGTAAAAGGCATAAACTTGTCTGCATCTAATCCCACAACAATGCAAAAACAGAACCTGACAGTATTCTTTGTTTTGTGTGTGTGTGTGTGTTTGTTTGTTTTACCTGAAATATCTGCTTCAGGGAGAAGAGGGCCCTTCTTAAATCTCGTCCAGTGGAGTTGTATAGTTTTTCTGAAATAAAGAACACACCATATAAAATTCATTAAACTGACTCAACAGATGGTAAAAACAGAGACGGGGTGAGCAATTACAGAACTTCCGCTGGCAAGGTGAGTAAAACAAATTCATTTCATTCAGGATGTAGCCCCACCTCTAATGGTGCAAAGAACAGTCCAGCAGTTATAGGAGGCAGGAAGAGGGGATTGTGAGCGCGGGGACTTCCTGATCTGCACCCTCAGCCCTCACCTCCCTCTCTCCAGAGCTCCATTTCCAGCTGTTTACAGACATAGTAATTCAGTTGGTAAAGAATCTACCTGCCAATGCAGGAGACCCAGGTTCAATCCCTGGGTCAGGAAGATCCCCTGGAGAAAGAAATGGCAAGCCACTCCAGTATTTTTGCCTAGAAAAATCCCATGGACAGAGGAGCCTGGCAGGCTACAGTTCATGGGGTCCCAAGAGTCAGACACAAATTAGCAACTAAAGCACCACCACAGACTTGATAGTTGATAGCCGAATCTATTAGGAAAATTAACACAGTCAAAATGGAACTCATCCTTCTGTTTCCTGTCTCACAGGCCTTCATCACCATACCCTTCACAGTCGGGTTCAGGAAGCTTCAGACTGCTTCCTTTTCCATGGAATCTGATGCTCACCTCAAGAGAACCAAGAGCAGCATGAGGTCTCTAAGGACTGACTGGCTCCACCTGCTGCCAGCCCTTCCAGCAGGGACCTAGCCTTAGCTCTGCCTGTACCTGGACTCCCCCTCATATGAGATGGGTTCGAGGATGAGTCCTGGCCTGGAGCAAGAGCAGATGCAGGAGCCCCTGTCAGTCAGTATTCTGGGGCTCGATACTCAGGTTGAATTCTATAACGAGAGACATGTAACATGTACTATTTGGGCCAGGCCTCATGCATGAGAAGGGGAGCCTGACCCACCCTCCAACGATTACAGTGAGCAGAAGTGGTAGATGGGTATGCCCCAAGTCTTCACTGGTCAGTGGGGTGGTGCCAGAATGTGCTGAAGGCATGGAGAATGCAGGGAACATCCACTTCTACTGGTGCGTGCAGACTCCCAGAAGCATGGATTCACTCGGCTTCCCAGGTGGCTGAGGTGCCCAGGGTTGGGTTCCTAACACTGTGTGTCAGTGTGCCCCAATATAAACCATCCAGCACACATTTACTGAGCACCTGCCAGGCGCTGTTCTAGGCACTGAGGGTACAGCAGTGAAGAATGAACTCAGAGCAAAGACTAAGCAATCCAAGGGCCTGCATTTCAACATGGTATGTGATTTGGGCAAAGTATACTACCTCTCTAAGCCTTGGATTCCTTATCCAAAAAGGGGGAACAGATAATAGTAGATCTAGTGGAAGATGGTTTTGTGTGTTAAATCCAGCACTGAAAAGATGCAGTGGAATGCAAAATTACTTAAAATACTTAGAATTATAGATTTCAAAGTAATGTCACCTGCTTGGTTGGCAACCTTGGGCTTCAACACCAGCCTGTTGGGGGAGGTGATGGACAGAACCATGTTCTCCTCCTGTGTGAGTGGAAGGGGATGAAATGCACAGATCTAAATGACTTAGCAGAAGTCTGGTTGTGAGAAGGACATGCCCCTTTGCACTGTGGCTCTAGAAGTGCCCCATCTGAGGTGATGGAAGGTTCCCATCTGAGAGAGACTTAAAATGATGGACCATGGGCCTGGCTCAGCCTCTGAATGGCAATAGCTTCCTCAAAGGGCTTCCTATGGACACCCTGCCCACTTCCCCTCTTCTCACCCACCCTCCAGACCAAGGGCAGAAGGACAGGGTGAAAATCATCACCTGAAAACATCCCTGCCCCCATTCAAACCCTTCATTGGCTGCCCATGGCACTGAATAACAAACCCCAAATCGTTTCCATGGCCTGCGAATCCCTTGGTCACACAGCCCTGCCACCTCCCCGGCACCCCCACCACATACCAACTCATCATGCAGCAGACACCTGTTCTCTCAGCTCCTGGGGCAGGCCAGTCTCCTCCAGACTCACAACCTCCACACACAGCTTAAGGAGCAGAGGTAGGATCCTGTGGGGTCTGACCCCAAGGCCTCCTAGTGTTTGCTCATTATGCAGTCCCCGACCTGTAAACTGGAGAAGGAAATGGCAATCCACTCCAGTACTATTGCCTGGAAAATCCCATGGACAGAGGAGCTTGGTGGGCTACAGTCCATGGGGTCACAAAGAGTCAGACACGACTGAGCGACTTCACTTCACTTCACCTATAAATACAATATGCAATCCCCAGTCGCTTGATAATTATGCAGTGTTTCGATTCAGAGAGAATCACTCCTTGTCTTCCTGAACACAAGGANACTTCACTTCACCTATAAATACAATATGCAATCCCCAGTCGCTTGATAATTATGCAGTGTTTCGATTCAGAGAGAATCACTCCTTGTCTTCCTGAACACAAGGAGCCAGGAAGACTCCAAAGGAATTCACCATCCCCAAAGTAGACAGCTAATTCATCACAGATCCTAAAAAATGAGGCCCAATGACTCACAAGTTGATCTCTAAAGTATTAATATATGTGTGGCCTCAAAAGACATGAGTAGGAAATAGAGATAGCAGAGTAGACGGATGTGCGCTCATCTTCTCCTGCGAAAACTCCAAAATTACAACTTGCTGCTGAACAACTGCCAACAGGAGAATGTTGGATCTTACCAAGAAAAGATACCCCACGCTCAAGGGCAAAGGAGAAGCCCCAGCAAGATGGTAGGAGGGGCAAAATTGCATTTAGAATCAAACCCCATAATCGCCAGAGACACTCAGAGGGCTCAAACAAACTTGGTGCACACAAGGACCCAGAGAGCCCACAGAGACTGAGCCAGAACTGTGCTGGAGTGTCTCCTCAGGGTCAGCAGTGGCCTGCCAAAGGGGCAAGGATGCTGGGTGCAGTAGACCTGGGTATTGCATGAGCCCTCTTGGAGGAGGTCCCATTAACCCCACCATAGAGCCACCAGAACTTACACAGGACTGGGGAAACAGACTCCTGGAGGGCAAAAAAAAAAAAAAAAAACACCTTGTGGGCACAAGAACCCAGGAGAAAGAAGCAGTGATCCCACAGAGACTGACCCAAACTTGCCTGTGAGTGTCCAGGAGTCTCCGGTGGAGGCGTGGGTTGGTGGTGGCTTGCTGCAGAGTCAGAGACAATGACTGCAGCNATTTCCTAATGAAATCAGCTGTTGGCTTCATCGTAAGTCCTTCCATGGCATAGGGAGGTGTACGGTGACACTGGCAAAGCTATGGTTTATCCAGCAGTCATGTACGGATGTGAGAGCTGGACTATAAAGAAAGCTGAACACCGAAGAATTGATGCTTGTGAACTGTGGTGTTGGAGAAGGCTCTTGAGAGTCCCTTGGAATGCAAGGAGATCCAACCAGTCCATTCTAAAGGAGATCAGTCCTGACTGTTCATTGGAGGGACTGATGTTGAAGCTGAAACTCCAGTACTTTGGCCACCTGATGCAAAGAACTGACTCCTTGGAAACGACCCTGATGCTGGTAAAGATTGAGGGCTGAGAAGAAGGGGCCGACAGAGGATGAGATGGTTGGATGGCACCCCTGACGCAATGGACATGAGTTTGAGTAAGCTTTGGGAGCTGGTGATGGACAGAGAAGCCTTGCGTGCTGCAGTCCATGGCATCACAGAGAGTTGGACATGACTGAGCGACTGGACTGACAGTGACACCTCACAGGAAAGGGGGCTTGTGACTCTGAACAATCACTCCCAAGCAGTCACTTTAGGGGAGAGATACTGCATCCTGGCCTCAAAGATGAACCCCCCTTCCCTGGGGGTCCAGCGGTTAATATTCCACACTTCCATTTCAGAGGGCACGGGTTTGAGACTCAGTCAGGGAACTAAGATCCCACATGCCCTGTGGTGTGGCCAGATAAATAAATAATAAAATCTTCCTTTTAAAAGAAAAAAAAATGAGCACAATACAGTGCTCCCATGAGTAGCTTCGAGTCTAAAGGGAGAGAGAGACTCACAAAAACCTCCAGCTATTGATCTAGTTGTAAGTTCTCCCATGGAATAAGGAGCTGTACAGTGACCCTGTTCAGAGAGGAGGGCAGGTAAACTCTGGGAAAATGAGTTGGTTACTCAGGTGAAAAGCATGCACCCAGCCAACACTATGTCCCTACAGTATGTACCAGGCTTGGGCCGTTTCAGGCTCACTCGGTATATTAGGTGACCTGCCACGGTGGAGCCACATGTTAGCCAGTTAAAGGGCTCCAGCCTCACCCACCCCGCTCCCAACCCCAGCCTAGAAGGCCCACTTCCTGGATCCAGCTGACTCTGACTTCCCTGCTCCTCCAGGGCCTCAGTCTCCGGAAGAACAGCTCCATGTTTGGGGGCCACCAGATTCACCTGGTTTCCTTCAAGGGAAAGCACTGGATTTTCAAGGAGGGAGGAGGGCGAGGAGCAGGTGAAAAGGAAAACATGGGCCACGCCAGGCTTCCTGGGTGCAAGCTCAGCCTCAGTGCCTCCACCATCCAGTTGCACTGGGCTCTGGACCAAGGGAGGCTTTAGAAAAAGAGTCACAGGGACTTCCCTGGGGATCCAGTGGAATCTGCCTTGCAAGGTAGGGACACGAGTTCAATCCACGGTCAGGGAACTAAGAGCCCACATGCTATTGGGCAACTAAGCCCCCAGGTTGCAATTACCGAGCCCATGTGCCACGACAAAGACCCCGTGCACTCAACAAAGATAATAATAAATTTAAGTTTAAAAAAGTCACAACTACAGGACACTGAGAAGGAAGGGCAAGCAAGGGCACGCCCCTCCAACATCAGTATACAGTTGTCAAGTCACCATGAATCTGGGCAGACCTACTGTGGGTTGGTTATTTCAGGCAGGGTAAGTGGGTCAGCTTCTGACTACAAGTGACAACAGTGGGGAACGGAGCGGGGCTTAAAGCACCTTTGTACAGGTGATGTACCACCCACCTGCTCTAATGCCCAGGCTCCACACACACTCCCCCCAGACTCAGAGTGACTGCCGCCCCTTCCCAAGCTCAGAAAAAAACAGGAGCGCAGGATAACGGGGTACGGGGCTGGCCCTGCCACACCCTCCGTGTGAACCACTATCTAGGCGGCCACTCCAGGTACAAGGCTGTGAGGGCAGGTGCCCACACAACCAGGACTGGGGGGCTGGCACGGGTGGCTGCCTTCGCTGCCCAGCCCCCCCGGACGGTCTCCCTTGGGCTCTGCCCCGCCTCCACACAGATCGGAGCCACAGGCATGGAGATTGTCCTCAGTAATCTCTGTGGTCGGACAGCAGGGCCCCAGCCTTCACCACACCCCCTGGGGGGCTGGAGCTATGTCCTCAGGAAAGAGACTGAATCCCCATCATTATAGCACACTCAGAGGCTCCCTCAAACACTGACTGCAGACGAAAGTGCCATTAGAACAAAACCAAGGGCCCAAATCCTTGCTTTGCCCTTCAAGGAAGGGGGCAGGGGGCGGGTTGTTTCATTTTTCTCCCAGGCTTAAAATTATGAGCCTTGTTTTTTTAGATTCTCACTGGGACCTCAGACAATTTTAGCCTCATCCCACCCGTTCATACCTGTATTTAGAGGATGCAGAAGCCAAGTCGGCCCTACGTCGGGGGAGGATTTTTAGCAGTTACATGAGTCAGGTCAGAATTTAAAGAGCTAAGCTTCCCCTCACCGCACTCCCTAGGCCAGGACTACACGTGGCATGGGAGGGGCGGGCAGGTGAAGCCACACCCACGTCCCATAGCAACGCAATCAACGGAAACTGGTTGCATATTTTCCGAGACAGCATGTGTTGAAGGAAAGAGACTCATGAAGAGACAAAAGTTTTGAGGATCAGTGACAATAAGGAAGCAATGAGAGGCGTGGGTGCCTGGAGAAGAGGAACCTTCATGATGGAGAAAAAGCCACAGGTGGGGTTGTCACATTACCTGACTTACTCCAAAACAGACCAGCTAACACATAGCTCCCTTGATTTTCTCACGTTTGAAAATGCATAGAAATCACCTGGGAGCTAGCAGAATGGAGACCTGGAGTTGGTCCATCTGGGTCGGCCTGAGATTCCATCAGATTCAGGGGCTCAGGACCATGCTGGGCCTTGGTCCAGCATCAACCTTGATCCAGGTCAACACCTGGATTGCTAGGAGAGCCCCCTCCAGCAGGTATGGCAAGTTAGAATCTGAAGGCGGCACCGAGGGTGGCTACCACGAGAGCCTCCGCTCCCAAACCTGCTCCTCAGAGCCCAGTAACCAGCATCACAGACGGTTCAGTGCTTGCCCAGCGGTGAAATGTACGATAATCAAGATGTCACTAAGACAGGCAGTCTGCCATTTCCCGACGCATAACCTCTGAGCCAGCCATTTATCTAAAATAGGGCTAACATGAACCCACTTGCTCCTGTGAAAATACCTGGAGATGCATTTTACTAGCATTGATCATGACTTTTTTTTCAGTGTGCTGTGCAGTGCTTAGCCACTTCAGTCGTGTCCAACTCTTTGTGACCCCATGGACTATAGCCCATCAGGCTCCTCTGTCCATGAAGATTCTCCAGGTAAGAACACTGAAGTGGGTTGCCATGTCTTTTTCCAGGGATCTTCCTGACTCAGGGATCGAACCCTGGTCTGTGAAGCCCTTTCACCTGGTAATGAAACAAAAGGGGCCAGTGGGGCGTGGACTCCCCTGACTCATACCTGAGTCTCACATTCAACAAACAAATTAAACTAGAGCAAAACACACAACGCTGAGCAGACAGGAAGAGGAGAGAGCAGGTGTGAGGTGACTGCAGCTCGCCTCACCCCCTCAGCTCGAAGACACTGGTTGGCTGTGCAAGCAGCAGGCAGGGCCAGGTCACAGCCGGAAGTGCCACCTTCTCATGGCCGGAAGTGCCCCCCTCCTCAGGCTACTCCTGCTACTCCAGCAGGCACACCGCCTTGTCGGCTTGTCTTGGATTAGGCACACACTAAAAACCCTGGGTCATTTTCAGTGACTGGCCTCCCAACCAGAAAACACACCACCCAGTAAAATCCCAGATTCTTCCAAACCACCCCGACCCAAAGCACGATCACCTGGGTGGCTCTAGAGTCAGGACAAGGACCCTCAGGGGCCACACTGGGAGTAAGGCCCCACGTCTCCTTCTGGCGTTCGGAGTGCATGAGCGCACCTGGTTGGCTCACAGAAGACTCCGTCATGTCTAACATTTTGAGTCATGCATTCTCCACCTGGTATTCTTGCCTGGAGAACCCCATGGACAGCCCCCTGGCGGGCTACAGTCCAGGGGTCGCAAAGAGTCGGACATGACTGAGTGACAAACACTTTCTTATAAAACAGCACAAACTGAAAACCCTCTGTGACAGCCACGGAGGCCACAGCGAATGGATCATAGGATCTGTGTCAGGGGCTCAGGTAGAACCCCGAGGCCAGGTTTCCTGTTTCTCTCTCCCATACCTACTACTCTGATCTAGCAAGGAAGTCCTCATCCAACCTTTCTTACCCCTGACCTGCCACCCCTCTGGCCTGAAGCAGTCACCCCTCACCTGAGGTATGCAGGGGCCTCAGATCTGCTCACCCTGCTTCCCTCTTACAAGCCTGCCATTCCCATGAAAACATCACCTTCTGGGTGAGAGCGCCCCGGCTCCCTATTTTAAAATACCCAACATGTACTCAAATACACACATTTCAGAACCCCCTGCCTCTCTTTCTTCTCATACCATTGATCACTGTCACACTCTATACTCTACTACTTTTTTACCCTGTTTATCATCTATCGCTCTCTGACTCCCACTGCAGTGAAAGGTTCACAGAGATCAAGGACTTTTGTCTAATTTATGCAGTGCTGTGGCCCCAGGTCCTTAAACAGTGGCTGGCACGTAACAATACAGAATTCATTTCTGTGACGTGAATGAAAGTTTCCTCCCTCCCTCCTCTTCCTCTTATCCTATGAATAGAGCATTTGATCTGTTTCCACCCCCTTCTTTTTTATTTCTGAAAACTAGGAATAACTTTCACGATCTTTAAGACGGATAAAGTATCACACACACACACCCACCTTCTGCCTAATTCCTTAAGAACTCCAACCCAGGTCTGGGCATAAAATAGTCACAAGCTTGCTTCACACCCTTGTTAGGAATTAAGGAAACATGAATTCATTTCAACTAAATTAATGGCAGAAGTCACAAGTTCAGAAACACTACCTCTGATGTGGTAGCAAAAGGACATTTTCCTTATTGGGTAGGAGGGGAGAGAACAACTTTTGAAAACACCAGCTGTCAGAAAAATATAACTCTGTCTTTGGTATTTTATATAAAGATGTGTTCAACCTATTTCCAAAATTGCCACGTTTAACTGACTTTGGAAGTGATAATAAAAGTCAAATTTTTGTTATTTGCATTTTATGTTTATTTTGAGGTAAGATGCTAATTCAAAATACCAAGAGGAGAGAAAAATATTTTTTGGTATCTGTCCATGGTACCAGTAGAATACAAAATGCCCATTTTCAGAAATGTATAAAAAGCTCTCTGTGGCCATACAGAAAACAAATTTATGGTTATCAATGAGGAAAGGGAGGTTGGAACTGACACACACACACTACTATATATAAAAGAAATAATTAATAAGGACCTACTGTATAGCACAGGGAACTCTACTCAATACTCTGTAATGACCTATATGAGACTAGAACCTAAAAATGAGTGGATATGTATATATATATGTATATAGTTAACTATTTAACTAATTCCCTTTGCTGTATAGCAGCAACTAATACAACATTTTAAATCAGCTATACTCCAATAAAGATTAATTTAAAAATAATAAAAACAGTTAAAATAACCCAAGACTATTAAAAAAAAAACTCTCTGCTGCAACCAACTTAGGTGGGAAGGAAAGAGGAGAAGATGGTAAGTATTGCCTCCCCCAAAAGTGGAGTTTTCCCCCTTTTTCCCAGCCACATTTATAACTTAAGGAAATTTCACAATCTTAATAGAAGGGCCACATGTTAATACCCTCTTTCTTTTCATTGTCTCCTCCTGAACCCTGTAGTCTTAGAGTTTTGGCTCACTTGAAGAGTTTGGTCCAAAAGAGGCCTTTCAAGAGCAGATTAGAGCTGACTGCAGAAATTCCTGAGGCAATTTACTAAGAAAAGAGATGTAGAGCGCAAACACAGAAAGCAACAATGATTTTCCCCACTCCCCTCTTCCTTCAAGTCCTGTTGCTTTTCTCTTTTGGTGAAAGAAAAAAAGCTGAAGGAAATGAAGGTTTGTTTCCAATACCAACAGAATAACACTTTAAAACCTTTTAAAAAAAGAAAATAAATTATGCTTTTCAAAAGCAAAAAGACTACCAATGATAGATACCAAACTATCATTACAAGTGGCTTGAGTTTCCAAAGAAGTCTGAATACTCTCCTGATGCTACAAGGGAGGAAGGACCCAGGACATGAGAGATGGGAGCATTTTGCTGGGATCTTCCCAGGTGGCACAGTGATAAAGGATCCACCTGTCAGTGTAAGAGACATGGGTTCTATCCCTGGGTGAGGAAGATCCCCTGGAGGAAGAAATGGCAACNGAAATTATGCTTTTCAAAAGCAAAAAGACTACCAATGATAGATACCAAACTATCATTACAAGTGGCTTGAGTTTCCAGAGAAGTCTGAATACTCTCCTGATGCTACCAGGGAGGAAGGACCCAGGACATGAGAGAGGGAGCATTTTGCTGGGATCTTCCCAGGTGGCACAGTGATAAAGGATCCACCTGTCAGTGCAAGAGACATGGGTTCTATCCCTGGGTGAGGAAGATCCCCTGGAGGAAGAAATGGCAACCCACTCCAGTAGTCTTGCCTAGGAAATCCCACAGACAGAGGATCCTGGGGAGCTACAGTCCATAGGGTCACAAAGAAGCAGCGGAGGCACATGGGGGCAATTCATGGTGCTGTGATGGTCCTTTAATGAGATCATTACTAATGCCTGCCTACATATATGAAACACAAATCATTCTCTAATATTGCAGTTAGTCTGGTCTACTGAACCTGGTTGCTATCAAGATATAAATTAGGGATCAAATGTTGTTTGCCTGCTACAATTTTGTGTTTAGATGTTGTAAACAACATCTAATCACAAGGGTGAGTAATATGATTGAAGTCACTCTCCCACTTTTCTACAGTCTGAAAACTCTAAAACTTCTGGAATAGAGTCTTTTTATTTAGAAAAGCTAAATAAGCAAGGAAGACCTCTAAATAACTAAAATAGTTGTCAACAGGGATGATGTCCTTGAAGCCAGAGGCAAAAGCCCCCTTCTGCATGTTTTCTTGAATAGAAGGACCAGGATTAAGTTTGCATCCACTCTCCTGAGCAGACATTTCAGCTCCCCTTAATTTTGCACGATGGAAACCTTTGATGTACATTGGGCAATGAACATCTCCAGGCTTGTATGCAAATACTTCTCTAGAGAATTAAATCCCACTTTGTTCGTGGTTCTCATGTGCTTGGTGGTCTGGTGATGGAACACAGGAAACCAGAAGCAGTACACAAGTGAGGTATAGCTTGGGGAGCTAGGGATGTCTGGAGCAGCATGAGGGAAGAAATGGCTCCTGGCCACTGGACCTCAGCACTGCCCAAGGCTCCAAGGAAAACTATCTTCCACTGGACCATCCAGGTGCCACCACACAGAAGTGGGCCAATTTGGAGAATGTTCATTTGCCTAAACCCAACTTGCAGAATTTACTTGTTTGTCTCCATTATTTCATGAAATTTTAGCAACCTCATTCGATGTGATTAACAGCTAATTCTGCCTATTTCTGTATGACTGGTTTTAGGAATGGTTAATTTGTTCCTAACTCGGCCCCCAGCAGCTTCAGCTGGGAAGAGCCATGTTGGGAAGTCAGAAGAAGGAGGTGGGGGCACCAGCATTGCCTAACTAAGCAGTAGACGGAGGGGCAGGCAGGAGTGGAAAGGTGGAGGATCGTGCATTTTACATGTATGCCCCCGGTCCTTTGATCTCAGGCACTCCCTCCTGATTTAAACTTGCTACAAATAAATAAATATCTAATACAGTCAATCAACACAGTAAAAAAAAATGTTCTTAAGAATATACGTCTAAGAAAAATGAATGTTCGTTTTCATCAAATACATTCCAAAAATTATATATTTTGAAAATAACCTTTTATGATCTGTCCAACTGAATATTCCTTAAAATGCTGCTACTGGGACAAATGAAAGCAGATTAAAATGTGAGAAATTCTCGGAAGCTATAAACTTTATGATAGTACCAACACAAGTGGCTACAAACTTAACAAATATGAAGGAAACAAGTAAATCTGGAAAACTATTCACTAGACAAAAAGGACCCAAAAGGACTTGAAGTTCGTGTAATGACAAAGAAAGCGTTAAACAGTGAGTAGGTTCATCAGAATTCTTTATTTAACAGACGAAGGTATAAACAAGGAGAAATAGAGTATCTGTTAGAAACACAGCAAAATCAGATGAACCGCTTTAAAATTGGGGTATTTAAGGCATAATTTTTAGTTTTCTTGAAGATTATGTATACAGCTCACTCCCATCTCTGTAAGAAAGAAATCATTCATGACATCTGTCACCCATACAGACAACTGAACACAAGGAAGATACATAGGAATGGCCACCAAGATCAAGATGAGGGCAGGATGCACACAGGACATGAAAAGATACAAAAGATGCTGGCAATGAGCTTCACTGACTATCTGAAATTGAAAAAATCCATTAAACCTAATCTTTATTTATGCAATATAAGCTATAATTAGAATTCTCCCTTTGATGTTTTCTAAGTAGAAAAGAAATAGAGAATAATATTCTCTAATACTAGAGAATAATAGATTATTAATATTAATAGAAGTTAATATTCTCAAGTCCTAGACTAGAAGATCACAGAAGCAAAGCATTAGTAGTCTGAAGGAGTGGAGGGGTTGGCAAGGCAAGAGTTACAAGTGTGAGGGTATCAGGAGTATCACAGCAGGACCAATGGACGACATTAAGGACAAGGGAAGATAAATGTTACTGAAAGCCACAGAGCAGTTTTAAGTGAGAAGGGAGACACAACCCAGAGGTCACTCTGACTACATTCACTGAGGAAAAGCATTTGGAGGCATCCAAATGGGACTTGATAGAAAGAAAGGAGGGATATCTGTTAAGAAGATGCTCCATCCATCGAAAAATGTGGTAACAATGGCCTGGATTAAGGTAGTCTGTCAACACTACAGGTGACAGGTAGACCAAGACATTAAAAACCTTTCTATCCTTCATGAATACACCAGTCTTACAGGCGACCAATTACTGCTCACCTTTCAGAACCTTCTGTTCAGCAATCCCTGCCCAGGGCTTCCCTGGTGGCTCAGTGGTAAAGAATCTGCCTGCCAATGTGGGAGACACAGGTTTAATCCCTGGTCTGGGAAGATCCCACTTGTTGTGGAGCAACTAAGCCCGTGCACCACAACTACTGAGCCTGGGCTCTAGAGCCTGCGAGCTGCAACTACTGAAGCCCACATGCCCAAGAAAAGCCACTGCAATGAGAAGCCCACCTATCACAAGTAGAGAGTAGCTCCCACTTTCTGCAGCTAGAGAAAAGCCAGTGCAGCCATGAAAAGACCCAGTGCAGCCAAATATAAACAAATACAGAAATAAAAGTATAAAAAAGACCATTCACCGACACTGGAATAGACTCTACATCCTCCTACGCATCCTGGGGTCTCCCTCTGCCCTTCCCAGAGCTCTGCTCTACTTTCTGTTTGTCCAAATCCATGCGTCAAGACCATGAAGTGAATTTGTTGGACTCAGCATCCCTGCATCTGTTCAGCTCTAGAATCCCAAAAGCCTTTGTCTTCCTGGACAGTCCAGAGACTGTCCTGCCTCTGCCCTCACTTCCTGCCAGGAGAGCCCATCGTCTCTACGTGTGCTGCCAACTCTGCACACATGGGTCTTTCCCCTGGACTGTGAGCATCCTGGAGCCCTCAGGGATTAGGACTGGTCTTTGTACCTCCCACGATACCCAGCACTGTATCTAGTACCTTCCTGGTATTCAACTCATACACAGAGGGCTGGGANTTGGGTCTTTCCATGGACTGTGAGCATCCTGGAGCCCCCAGGGATTAGGACTGGTCTTTGTACCTCCCACGATACCCAGCACTGTATCTAGTACCTTCCTGGTATTCAACTCATACACAGAGGGCTGGGAATATACACATACCTTGACTATTTTCATGTCACAGGGTAAAAATTACTTGATTTCTTAGATCCCCGTGACATCCTCTGTAAATAAAAGGCCTTAAAATTTAATGATCACTTTGGTTATTTGTGGCCCTGCGAGTCAATGAAAAGTGATTAATACTCAAAGCCAATCTAATCTCCTTTAATATCCATCCCAGGAAGTTCTTCCCACTTTGAAAACTATCATTAAATCCATTTCCTGCCTCTTCACATCAAATGTCTCCTGATGGAGGTTTTCACCTTGACTGAACCCTGGGCTCCTCTGAGCCCTCCTCCTGGCCAGGCCCCTCAACCTTGGCCTGTAAAGACTTGAACAAACATTAGCACAGTTTCTAACAGCTCAAGGCCACATCCCTCAGATGGCTCGCATCCCTCTTAAAGTGCCTGCCTGAGAAAACTCAAGGCTGCCAAAAAGAATTTACTATTTGCTCCAGCCAACACCTGGAGATAGGGTTCTGTCTCCAGCCTCGGCTGAGGGAGGGAGCCGAACTTGAAGAAGGGCCAGTTTGAAAACCCAGATGGGCTTCACAGGGACCAACCTCCCTTCCAGCTTTTTATAATGTTTCCCCTCAAGGTCCCTCCCTAGCCCCTCACTCTGCTCAAACGGCCCAGTCACCTTCCTACAAATCAAAGTTCGGTTCAGTTCACATTGGGCTCTTCTCCCTATCATGCCTATTACTGATTAAAATCTGCCCTCACCACTTGAACCAGTGTCTGGCTTCGTATATCTTTGACATCATGTCTAGCCTCAGGGACTTCTTTTGGGGGCCACTCCCCACTGCAGCTACCCCTCTTCCCCACCTCAACTGAGAAGACGGGGCTGACCTCTCTCACACACACACCCCATGGTCCAGTCCGTCCTCTCCTTCCCCCAGAGCCCCTCTTCATCCTGTCACCCAATTCGACAGCCTGGCTGTGAAGTCCATCCTCACCCACAGCTGCCACCACGTCTGGTCTTCCTCCCCTTTGCAGTCTCACCACACTTCACACTGCATCACCCAATTCACCCCTGAATTACGACATTGGCATGGAAATTGTGCTGTGTGCCATTCTTGCTTCCCCAACTAACCGTGAGTACTTTTCTGACAAAACCCTTACCCTGTGTTTCTCCCACATCCGGTGGCTCCAAGAACGTTCCTTGTCAAGAAAGTGTTCAACAAGCTCTTTGGTTTAACTGAATCTCCATCCCCTGAACCCACCCCGCCCCCCAACGCTGAATCGGCAGCATCCCGCCTGGATCTTTATGCTTAGGAACAGTTGGCTTTGGAAGGAAGAAAGGTCAGGAGATTGTTTTTCTTTGATGTATAATTCAATTTGCTTCCAGATTCCTAATTTTTTCCACAACTTGCTTTGAAGTGGCTAAAAGATGTGAAATGGCTGCCTTTGATCGTGGAGATTCAGTGACTCAAGCTGGCTTAAGATCTGACTTAGACATAAAAGTGACAAGTACTCTGCAGCCCTTTCCTAGCTACAGGGGGCAAGAATCAGAGACCTGGCCCGAAGCAGCATCTTGGAGAGTGGTGCTTTCATCTGAAGATGGCTTACAGGAGAGGGCACGAAACACGACCACACCATCATTAACAAGCTGCTGCTCCCAGGCACCTCCACTGCCACTCTAGACAGGATGCCCAGAATCTCCCAGTCCACACGCCCCTCCCATACATTCCTAGATCTCAGAGCTGTGGGAAACGGGTCCACTCGGGGGGGCCTCCGCTGCCCCCTAGCTCATTCTTTCACACCCCATCAATGGCTTGGTCTCTGCTGGCTGCCCATCTGGCTGCCAGCGATTTCATAAAACATCCAGGCTTCACTACCCCCTCATTTCAGAGGCTCAGTCAGGAGAAAAGTCATACAACCTTGATCTGGACACCCAAGGAATTTAGATCTCACCTCGTTATAATCAGATCACTTATTCTGGTCCCAAAGTCATTATGAGTCTTTTTTTTTTTTTTCCCACCTAAAGGTCATTAACCCATAAAAACAAACACAATGGTGAGGGAAAATTTGATTTCTCTCCTATAATGAGGAATTTTTCAGAGAGAAAAGGAGAAAGCATATGACACATCTGTATTTTTAATTAAGAATAAAAGACTTCCAGTTATTCACTTCATGCATGCATGCATGCTCAGTTAATACAGCAAGTAATAAAACATGATATATTTCAATATTATGACAACCAGGGCCAAGCAAGGGGGAGATTCAGTAAAAACAGAAGGGATTCAGGAAGAGAGCAACTGGGAGGGGCACCAGGAGAAAAAACAAAAAGCCCTCACCAATCTTGCCATGGGCTTCCCTGGTAGCTCAACTGGTAAAGAATCCAGCTGCAGTGCAGAAGACACTGGTTTGATTCCTGGGTTGGGAAGATCCACTGGAGAAAGGATAGGCTACCCCTCTCCAGTATTCTTTGGCTTCCCTGGTGGCTCAAATGGTAAAGAATCTGCCCACAATGCAGGAGACCCCGGGTTGATTCCTGGGTCAGGAAGATACCCTGGAGAAGGAATAAGCTACCCACTCCAGTATTCATGGGCTTCTCCAGTGGCTCAGATGGTAAAGATTCTGCCCACAATGCGGGAGACCTGGGTTCGATCCCTGGGTTGGGAAGATGCCCTGGAGGAGGGCATGGCAACCCACTCCAGTTCTTGCCTGGAGAATCCCCATGGACAGAAGAGCCTCGAAGTCCATGCAACTAAGCACAATCTTGCCATTCCCAGACCTCCCACAGGGTCACGGTCCCCCAATCCAGCCCTTAGAAAGGTGACCACTTCCTAGGATCCCTCCTCGGATGACTGCAGCTTCATGGGCTCTGCTCACTCTCAAAGCTGAACCCAGTTTACAGTGAAGGAAGCCACAGCATGAACCCCTCCCTCATTCACAAGGCTGGGCTCTCTCCTCTCTGTCTTGCTGCTCTGCCTGACGTCTGCCCTGGGTGGAGAAACAGGCTCTGTCCCATAGTCCCGAACCCCGTGGCCAACAGGAGCATCCACAGAAACAAGACAGAGATTCCTTCCTGCCCACCTGATGGCATCACCTTTCCCACCCTGGCAGGGATGAGCCTGGCTTTCAGGCCCTTGTCAGCCCTTGTCAGTCCTCCTTACAGCAGGACCCAGGGAGTCAGCACATGTTTCAATCAGCAAACCCGTGTACTTTGGGAGACAGGGCATCACGGCCAGGGTACCTCAGCATCCTTGGGTTTACTCAGCACTGTGACAGTGGCAGGACTCAGTAAAGGACTGATGGGTGGATGGACAGACTGAATGAGTGAATGAGGGCACAAACTTTGTAAACCATGAATCACTATATTAGTGAAATGCTTTTAAAGATACTCTCTAGACCAATCTTTGGATCATGTTTTCCCTAACATACCTAGTGAATTTGTAAGTTCTGACAATCACATGTTTTAACTCACAGATTCTAGACATTATCTAAGCTTTTTTTTTAATTTTTAATGTGTTTATTTTCTCTGACTACAAAAGTAATACATTCCCACTGGGGGAAATGCTGTTATTATTCAGAAATATAATAAAACACTAAAATTAAATACCTATATATGAAGTGAAATCCCACCCTTACAGACTTTAGTATACAGCCTTCCAGATTTGTTAAATTAATAAAGTAATGTCATTTAAACTAAGCATTGTTTATAATAACCACTATTTATAGTTATGTCAGGGAAAGCTTCTAAGAAATCACCTTGTCAATCTTTATTTCAGCAGCAGGTCCTTCCCATCAGAATTCTCATTTCCCTTTGAGTATTTCCTTTGTGCTTCTTCATCTCTCTCTGAGATTTAAACTGCCTGACTTTTTAAAACATCCTCTGTGACAGCCAATGAAGACTATCAGCCACAGCCCTCCACACACCACGGCTGGGTTTCTGCATAGACCACAGAGTGGCTGGGAATGTTAGCCAGCTGAGCTGCCAGGGTCCTGCGGGCACCGTCCCTGCACATAGCTTAGTCCAGGGGCAGCACCAAGATGCAGGTGAGCACCCAGGTCCATCAAAAGTGGAGGCACAGCCACATATGGGCCAAGAGAGAGGATGAACCACTCGGGAGCCAAGGGATGAGAGGAGCACTGCCATGAAAGCAACTGTCTCCCAGCCACCCTGCAAGCAAAAAGCCTTTACAGATTAAATTAGAGAATAAAGAAATAGTCCCAAGACTTTCTGTTCTCCAAGTACAAGGTGTTAACCTTGCCTTTTGGCTTGTTTTATTGATATATACTTCACATGCCATAAAATTCACCCTTTAAACTGTACAATTAAATGATTTTTAGTATAATTACAAAGTTGGGCAACCATCCCACTATATAACTATATTTTTTCATCACTCTAAAAAGAATCCCCACACCTATTAGCAGTTTCTCTGCAGTCACCACTCCTCCTAGCCTGAAGCAACCACTAATCCTTTTATTTTATGAATTTGCCTATCCTGGAAAATTCATATTAAAGGAATTATATGTGGACTTTTATATTTGGCTTCCTTCACTTAAACTAATGTTTTCAATGTTATAGCATGTGCATGCGTGAGTACATAGTTACTAAGTCGTGTCTGACTCTTTGTGACCCCATGGACTGTAGCCCGCCAGGCTCCTGTGTCCATGGAATTCCCCAGGCAAGAACACTGGAGTGGCTTGCCATTTCCTTCTCCAGGGGATCTTTCTGACCCAGGGGTCGAACTCCTGTCTCGTGCATTGACAGGCAGATTCTTTACCACTGAGCCAGCATGGAAGCATTATGGCGCATACCAGTATATGAATA
>SJYW01042867.1:338102-366361 GCA_006410735.1 Raphicerus campestris
GATGGACAGACTGAATGAGTGAATGAGGGCACAAACTTTGTAAACCATGAATCACTATATTAGTGAAATGCTTTTAAAGATACTCTCTAGACCAATCTTTGGATCATGTTTTCCCTAACATACCTAGTGAATTTGTAAGTTCTGACAATCACATGTTTTAACTCACAGATTCTAGACATTATCTAAGCTTTTTTTTTAATTTTTAATGTGTTTATTTTCTCTGACTACAAAAGTAATACATTCCCACTGGGGGAAATGCTGTTATTATTCAGAAATATAATAAAACACTATAATTAAATACCTATATATGAAGTGAAATCCCACCCTTACAGACTTTAGTATACAGTCTTCCAGATTTGTTAAATTAATAAAGTAATGTCATTTAAACTAAGCATTGTTTATAATAACCACTACTTATAGTTATGTCAGGGAAAGCTTCTAAGAAATCACCTTGTCAATCTTTATTTCAGCAGCAGGTCCTTCCCATCAGAATTCTCATTTCCCTTTGAGTATTTCCTTTGTGCTTCTTCATCTCTCTCTGAGATTTAAACTGCCTGACTTTTTAAAACATCCTCTGTGACAGCCAATGAAGACTATCAGCCACAGCCCTCCACACACCACGGCTGGGTTTCTGCATAGACCACAGGGTGGCTGGGAATGCTAGCCAGCTGAGCTGCCAGGGTCCTGCAGGCACCGTCCCTGCACATAGCTTAGTCCAGGGGCAGCACCAAGATGCAGGTGAGCACCCAGGTCCATCAAAAGTGGAGGCACAGCCACACATGGGCCAAGAGAGAAGATGAACCACTCGGGAGCCAAGGGATGAGAGGAGCACTGCCATGAAAGCGACTGTCTCCCAGCCACCTTGCAAGCAAAAAGCCTTTACAGATTAAATTAGAGAATAAAGAAATAGCCCCAAGACTTTCTGTTCTCCAAGTACAAGGTGTTAACCTTGCCTTTTGGCTTGTTTTATTGATATATACTTCACATACCATAAAATTCACCCTTTAAACTGTATAATTAAATGATTTTTAGTATAATTACAAAGTTGGGCAACCATCCCACTATATAACTATATTTTTTCATCACTCTAAAAAGAATCCCCACACCTATTAGCAGTTTCTCTGCAGTCACCACTCCTCCTAGCCTGAAGCAACCACTAATCCTTTTATTTTATGAATTTGCCTATCCTGGAAAATTCATATTAAAGGAATTATATGTGGACTTTTATATTTGGCTTCCTTCACTTAAACTAATGTTTTCAATGTTATAGCATGTGCATGCGTGAGTACATAGTTACTAAGTCGTGTCTGACTCTTTGTGACCCCATGGACTGTAGCCCGCCAGGCTCCTGTGTCCATGGAATTCCCCAGGCAAGAACACTGGAGTGGCTTGCCATTTCCTTCTCCAGGGGATCTTTCTGACCCAGGGGTCGAACTCCTGTCTCGTGCATTGACAGGCAGATTTTTTACCACTGAGCCAGCATGGAAGCATTATGGCGCATACCAGTATATGAATACTTATGGTTGAATATTTCTGTATATGGATGGATATGCCACATTTGTTTACCCATTTATCGGCTGATGGAGGTGTGTATTGTTTCCGCCTTTTGGCTCTTGTGAATAGTGCTCTTATGAATATCTGTGTATAAGTTTTTGTGGGGGCATACGTTTTTAACTCTCGCATACAGTTAAACTAAGGGTAGAACTTCTGGGTCACCACACATTAACTCTAGTAACAGCAGTCTTTGATTAATAATCTTTTCTCTAGTAAATCTCAGCAGTCCCATCCCTACCAACACACAGTGTTCATGATCTGTGGCAAGAGAACATAAGACCCTGACATTTCACAAAATGCAAAAGATGTGAAATGCCAGAAGACCTCCACCCAGGGAACATTCCAGAACCCCATGCTTCTTAGAGCCTCAGGATATTCAACCTCCTCAAAAAAACCCTGAAGACTGAGCTGAGCCCCAAACCGGCCAAGAATGGCCTGCACCTCGGGCCTCAACTTGAAAGGAAACTGGTCACACTTTCCAAAGCCTGGGGGCCCAACCTGCCAGAGGCCTTAGAGGTCCACTCGGGGCCAGAAGAGGGCTCAGACCAAGTCAGAGGCAGAGGCCACCGAGCCAACCTACCCAGACCTCAGTCAGCTCAAAATTCTTCCCTGACGTTCCCAGGGCTCCCCCTACCTCTATCTCCCTTCTCGGCCCACTCTCCTCAGGCACTGACTTCTTGGATTTAAGCCCTTCTGAGCCCTCCTCACCTTCTAGGGAGTGTCAGGCTGTCAGCTGCAAGGAAACAGCTCCAGCCTTCAGTCTGCAGTCTGCCTCCTACTTGAAATACTCAGCATCCTAATTATAAAAGCATGGTCCAAATGGCGGATGGGATAGGACAAGAATTCTCTTTAAGGCATTTGCCAAAACCTGTGGAAGCAATATTGATGTCTCAATCCTATTTCCCTTCCTCTCAGTTCACATCCCCATCACTATCAATGAGTCCCTCCTGTAGGACCTGAACTAATTTATGATGCAAAACAAAGGAAAACCATGCACTCGTGGACATACTGGAGTCATTAAAACAAACAAATAGGTATGTCTCCTGGAATAGAGTCATTTCTGTTTTACAAGATCAACAGTTGTTCTCTGTTGTCTAAATATTAGGAAAAAGTGTGGCTTCCTAAACTCTATCTTCAACTGTTCTGGAAAATGGAAGAAGAAATTCAGAAGTAAAGGAACTAAAAATTCAGTAGAGAACTTGGATGTCATTGCCCTCTGACCATAACATATGGATGGGATATGGGATCTACAATATTGGGATCAGATTTGTTTCTAAAAATGGGTTCAAAGTTGTGATGGTCAACTTTCCATGTCAATTTGAGTTGAGGGATCCCCAGGTAATGGGTAAACCACTACTTCTGGCTGTGTCTTTGAGGGTGTTTTCAGACGAGATTAGCATTTGAACTGGTAGAATGAGTAAAGATCACCCTCACCAACGCAGGTGGAATCATCAGTCCTCAGGACTTAGGGTAGAACAAAATGGTGGAAACAGAGCACATTTGCTTTATTTTTTTATGCTTGAGCTGGAATATCCATCTTCTCCTTCCCTCAGATATCAGCACTTCTGGTTCTTGGACCTTAGATTCAGACTGAACCTCATCACAACTTTCCTGGTTTGCAGTTTGCAGAGGGCAGACAGTGGGACTTCTTGGCCTCTGTAATTGTGTGAGCCAATTCTTACTGATGTAATAAATCTCTGCTTCCATATATGTATCCTATTGGTTTTGTCTTTCTAGAGGACCCTGATACACAAGCATTATTAATATCTGAAGATGCTCAAAAAAATATGTTCTGAAGTAAAGAGTTTTCTTAACCAAGGTATTATTAGAGCCGTTGATACATTCCAGAGGAGTGGAAATTCTACAGAGGGAGGTTAGACTCTGCTGGTCCAAGAGAGACTAGGAACACACTCTGAAAATGATGAAGAGTGATACTAAAATATCTTCCTTTTAGTTTTATCTACTCCATTGAGTCAATGCAGAGAGGGTACTGGTTTCTCCATATCTCATTTTGAGTCAGTGAGGAAGTTATTAAATATTTTATAGAATAGAAGTACACACAGAAAATGCCCAGAGGTAACACAGAAGAGAAAAAAAAAATCCCCCTAGACTAGAAATTGGGAAATCAGAGGTGAGTGACTTACTAGATCTTCTCACAATTTAATGAACTTAAAGTATCATTCAGGGATTGTGTAGGAATGCAGGTTATGATTTAGCAGGTCTGGGCGAGATCTTTGATTCTGCATTTCTAACAAGCTCCCAGAAGAAGCTGGCACTCCTGGCCCACAGACCACACTGTGAGTGGACAAGGTTAGAGTTGCTGTTTAGTCCTAAATCGTGTCCAGCTCTTTGCGACCCCATAGACTGTAGCCTTCCAGGCTCCTCTGTCCATAGGGTTTCCCAGGCTGGAGTGGGTTACCATTTCCTTCTCCAGGGGATCTTCCTGACCCAAGGAGTGAACCCACATCTCCTGGACTGGCAGGTGGATTCTTTACCACTGAGCCACCAGGGAAGTCCAAGGTTAGAGTACTTCATTATATTTCACTGAGCTGGTGTCCTGCCTTCAAATGAAGGAAGCTTGATTCAGATTTGAAAGCAAATCTCTAAGAACTCTGCCTATCGTAATATCCCATTTTCTGCTGGAGCAGATGCAAAATATTAGAGACAATCGCATGCAGACAGCAGAGCTGCTAAGAGAAAGGTTCAAATTCTAGCTCCTTTTGCCCACATAGTGTTCATAGCAGTGTTGTTTAGCCAAAAAGTGAATATAATGCAAAATGTCCACCAACTGATGAATGGATAAATAAAATGTGGTATATACACACATGGGGCTAGCAGCAAGAAAAAATAATGAGATACTGATACACAGATGAAACTCAAAAATATTGTGCTAAGTGAAAGCAGCCAGTCACAGAAGACCCAATAGTATGAGATTCTCTTATGTGAATTGCCCAGAATAGGCAAATGCATAGAAACAAAAAGCAGATTAGTGTTGCATAGAGCAGAAAAGGGGAAGACAGAATGGGGAGTGACTGCTAATGACTATAACGTTTCCTTCTGGGGTGATGGCAATGTTATGGAATTAGATACTGCTGATGGTTGCATAAATTTGTGGATTTACCAAAACACCTTGAGTGGTACATTTTAAAAGGATGAATACTATGGTGTATCCCTGTTCCTTCACTTACTGAATATGTGACCTTGGACAAGTTAAATAGCTTTTTCTCATCCATAACACAGGGATGATGTAGGAGTAACCCATATAAAGTGGCTGTGAAGCGGGCTGGCTGCCATTATATTAACACCAGCAACCCCAAACTCACTCAAAGTCCTCAGCAGGGGAGTTGAAAACACAACCAGATACTAATTTGGGCTTCAAAATTCATAATAGTTGCATCTCTAATGGAAACCACATAGACCACATAATTTATATGTTTAAGACTGTAACAAAATATACACTACAGAGAAACGAGACTGGCACTTAACACTCTCTTCATTTTTGTTCAGGACTTCCTTTCTGCTGCCCCCACCCACCTACCAGGCAACATCATCTGATTTTGACAATTTTATCCTCTCAACATTTGCTGAGATCCAGAGAATCGTGATACTTAAATGACTGAAAACAGCAATTGTTTCTTTACCTGGTTTGGACTCTTTCACAGTTATTTTGTCACTACCCACAAAAGCTATGAAAATCATCATTCATATCATCTAGTTCATGGAAAACTTCCTGGGATGGAAAAATAAAAACTATACTCTAGAAGCTAAGTCCCTAAAACAAATGACCTTTCCAGGTGCTTACCCCTTGCACTGTGGATGCACCTTCTCCCCAAAGGCTGCAGGGTTGCTCTGGGTAGAAACCACCCTTTCTACGTCCCTCGGTGCCCCTGTGTGCCTGCAGGGTGAGTGGACAAGCAACTATGGGAGTTGCAGAAAATCAGCTACCTTTAATCAGGGTCATTTTCCCAATGAAGAGGTTGTCTTTGTCTCTGCACTGGTGATTTTAATTTTCTACAGCAAAACCTCAAGAAGAACTTTTCAAAGTCAGCAATCTGGACAAAAGGAGCCTTTACTTGGAGGAGTGTTGAATAGATCATTGTTTCCATCCTAATGACATGGACCACTCTTTGTTCTGATTGAGACCAGTGCTCAGAAGGAGACCAGGGGCTACTTGCACAGGGCAGCTGGTGACAACCACTCGCCCTGCAGGCACACCGGGGCACCGAGGGACATAGAAAGGGTGGTTTCTACCCAGAGCAACCCTGCAGCCTTTGGGGAGAAGGTGCAACCACAGGAAACCCCGAAAGCATGCATCGTGAAGAAGGATGCAAGCCAGCTCCGGTCAGGTGGGAGCAAGCGCTGGGGCTTGGGTGTGAGACTGCAGGTTCCCAAGGAGGCAGCAAGGCTTTCACAGCTCCTGACACTCCCGACAGCATCCACATAGCATGAGCTGGTGTTCCTCTGCCTCCTGGGGCGACACAGAGGACTGGGAACAGCATCCTCACCTTCTCAAATCCATCTACTCAAAAGAAAATGCTTCCTTTGCCCTTTCATTTTATGGTGTAAATGTGTTAACCCTGTTACCTCTGGGATGCTGCCATATCTTTTAAAAATTTTTTATGTATTTCTTTTTGCTTTGGGGCTGTGCTGGGTCTTCGTGGCTGCCTGAGCTTTTCTCTAGTTGCAGTGAGTGGGAGCTACTCTCTAGATGTGATGCACAGCACGAGGGCTTCTCATTACGGTGGCTTCTCCTGTTGTGGCTCACAGGCTTAGCTGCTCTGTGGCATGTGGGATCTTCCCAGACCAGGGATCAAACCCACGCCCCCTGCATTGGCAGGCGAATTCTTTACCACTGAGTCACCAGGGAAGCCCTGATGAAGCAGTATCTGAGCCACAAGGGAACACTAGCGGGCCTCCAGAGCCAAGTCTGAAAGCCCCAGGGCCCCGCTCAGAGAGGTGAAGCAGGATGTCATGCCAGATGCTGTGGCCTCTCTGTGGGAAGGTGTCACCAGTCCAGGGACAAAGCTGCCAGCTACTCACCACTCACTAAACGCTTGCCACCTGACAGCTCTTCACCTGTGACTTCACTTCCAACCCACTGATCTTGGCCTTNGTTAGACTCTGCTGGTCCAAGAGAGACTAGGAACACACTCTGAAAATGATGAAGAGTGATACTAAAATATCTTCCTTTTAGTTTTATCTACTCCATTGAGTCAATGCAGAGAGGGTACTGGTTTCTCCATATCTCATTTTGAGTCAGTGAGGAAGTTATTAAATATTTTATAGAATAGAAGTACACACAGAAAATGCCCAGAGGTAACACAGAAGAGAAAAAAAAAATCCCCCTAGACTAGAAATTGGGAAATCAGAGGTGAGTGACTTACTAGATCTTCTCACAATTTAATGAACTTAAAGTATCATTCAGGGATTGTGTAGGAATGCAGGTTATGATTTAGCAGGTCTGGGCGAGATCTTTGATTCTGCATTTCTAACAAGCTCCCAGAAGAAGCTGGCACTCCTGGCCCACAGACCACACTGTGAGTGGACAAGGTTAGAGTTGCTGTTTAGTCCTAAATCGTGTCCAGCTCTTTGCGACCCCATAGACTGTAGCCTTCCAGGCTCCTCTGTCCATAGGGTTTCCCAGGCTGGAGTGGGTTACCATTTCCTTCTCCAGGGGATCTTCCTGACCCAAGGAGTGAACCCACATCTCCTGGACTGGCAGGTGGATTCTTTACCACTGAGCCACCAGGGAAGTCCAAGGTTAGAGTACTTCATTATATTTCACTGAGCTGGTGTCCTGCCTTCAAATGAAGGAAGCTTGATTCAGATTTGAAAGCAAATCTCTAAGAACTCTGCCTATCGTAATATCCCATTTTCTGCTGGAGCAGATGCAAAATATTAGAGACAATCGCATGCAGACAGCAGAGCTGCTAAGAGAAAGGTTCAAATTCTAGCTCCTTTTGCCCACATAGTGTTCATAGCAGTGTTGTTTAGCCAAAAAGTGAATATAATGCAAAATGTCCACCAACTGATGAATGGATAAATAAAATGTGGTATATACACACATGGGGCTAGCAGCAAGAAAAAATAATGAGATACTGATACACAGATGAAACTCAAAAATATTGTGCTAAGTGAAAGCAGCCAGTCACAGAAGACCCAATAGTATGAGATTCTCTTATGTGAATTGCCCAGAATAGGCAAATGCATAGAAACAAAAAGCAGATTAGTGTTGCATAGAGCAGAAAAGGGGAAGACAGAATGGGGAGTGACTGCTAATGACTATAACGTTTCCTTCTGGGGTGATGGCAATGTTATGGAATTAGATACTGCTGATGGTTGCATAAATTTGTGGATTTACCAAAACACCTTGAGTGGTACATTTTAAAAGGATGAATACTATGGTGTATCCCTGTTCCTTCACTTACTGAATATGTGACCTTGGACAAGTTAAATAGCTTTTTCTCATCCATAACACAGGGATGATGTAGGAGTAACCCATATAAAGTGGCTGTGAAGCGGGCTGGCTGCCATTATATTAACACCAGCAACCCCAAACTCACTCAAAGTCCTCAGCAGGGGAGTTGAAAACACAACCAGATACTAATTTGGGCTTCAAAATTCATAATAGTTGCATCTCTAATGGAAACCACATAGACCACATAATTTATATGTTTAAGACTGTAACAAAATATACACTACAGAGAAACGAGACTGGCACTTAACACTCTCTTCATTTTTGTTCAGGACTTCCTTTCTGCTGCCCCCACCCACCTACCAGGCAACATCATCTGATTTTGACAATTTTATCCTCTCAACATTTGCTGAGATCCAGAGAATCGTGATACTTAAATGACTGAAAACAGCAATTGTTTCTTTACCTGGTTTGGACTCTTTCACAGTTATTTTGTCACTACCCACAAAAGCTATGAAAATCATCATTCATATCATCTAGTTCATGGAAAACTTCCTGGGATGGAAAAATAAAAACTATACTCTAGAAGCTAAGTCCTTAAAACAAATGACCTTTCCAGGTGCTTACCCCTTGCACTGTGGATGCACCTTCTCCCCAAAGGCTGCAGGGTTGCTCTGGGTAGAAACCACCCTTTCTACGTCCCTCGGTGCCCCTGTGTGCCTGCAGGGTGAGTGGACAAGCAACTATGGGAGTTGCAGAAAATCAGCTACCTTTAATCAGGGTCATTTTCCCAATGAAGAGGTTGTCTTTGTCTCTGCACTGGTGATTTTAATTTTCTACAGCAAAACCTCAAGAAGAACTTTTCAAAGTCAGCAATCTGGACAAAAGGAGCCTTTACTTGGAGGAGTGTTGAATAGATCATTGTTTCCATCCTAATGACATGGACCACTCTTTGTTCTGATTGAGACCAGTGCTCAGAAGGAGACCAGGGGCTACTTGCACAGGGCAGCTGGTGACAACCACTCGCCCTGCAGGCACACCGGGGCACCGAGGGACGTAGAAAGGGTGGTTTCTACCCAGAGCAACCCTGCAGCCTTTGGGGAGAAGGTGCAACCACAGGAAACCCCGAAAGCATGCATCGTGAAGAAGGATGCAAGCCAGCTCCGGTCAGGTGGGAGCAAGCGCTGGGGCTTGGGTGTGAGACTGCAGGTTCCCAAGGAGGCAGCAAGGCTTTCACAGCTCCTGACACTCCCGACAGCATCCACATAGCATGAGCTGGTGTTCCTCTGCCTCCTGGGGCGACACAGAGGACTGGGAACAGCATCCTCACCTTCTCAAATCCATCTACTCAAAAGAAAATGCTTCCTTTGCCCTTTCATTTTATGGTGTAAATGTGTTAACCCTGTTACCTCTGGGATGCTGCCATATCTTTTAAAAATTTTTTATGTATTTCTTTTTGCTTTGGGGCTGTGCTGGGTCTTCGTGGCTGCCTGAGCTTTTCTCTAGTTGCAGTGAGTGGGAGCTACTCTCTAGATGTGATGCACAGCACGAGGGCTTCTCATTACGGTGGCTTCTCCTGTTGTGGCTCACAGGCTTAGCTGCTCTGTGGCATGTGGGATCTTCCCAGACCAGGGATCAAACCCACGCCCCCTGCATTGGCAGGCGAATTCTTTACCACTGAGTCACCAGGGAAGCCCTGATGAAGCAGTATCTGAGCCACAAGGGAACACTAGCGGGCCTCCAGAGCCAAGTCTGAAAGCCCCAGGGCCCCGCTCAGAGAGGTGAAGCAGGATGTCATGCCAGATGCTGTGGCCTCTCTGTCGGAAGGTGTCACCAGTCCAGGGACAAAGCTGCCAGCTACTCACCACTCACTAAACGCTTGCCACCTGACAGCTCTTCACCTGTGACTTCACTTCCAACCCACTGATCTTGGCCTTGTCATCCCTACCGCCAGCGGGAACATCAGTGTCCAGGGACTTCGACACTCTGCCGGACATTCCAGAGCTGAGCAGGAACCTGGCTGACTTTGTGCGGTTTCATTGCCAGGGGACAAGGTGCTTCTCTCACCAGGGAACATGCAAAGTCAGCCAACAGATCCAGGGTTTGCACACATCATCGAGTGCTACCGCTCATCAAATTTTATATATATTAATGGTATGTCATTATAGAATGACACAGGTTATAGAAAGCCCAGGATGGGAGAAAGTCCCATTAGAAAGTGCGTACCCTGCCACTTACATGCCAAATCTGAGCCTCAGAAACCTCTCAATAAAGCTCTCCTGTCCTATAGAATAACTGTCACCACTTGAATGATGAACTTGGCCATCTCTGAGCTAATCCAGTTCCTTCCTGTTATGCTTGAAGAAACTGAGGCCAGGAAGACTATGGATATTCATTCATATCACTGATACTTACTGAGCACCTACTATGTGCTGGGTGCCTGTTAAGCACTAATGAGATAGTGATAAAGGGCAGATAAAGTGATAAAGTGCTCAGTGGCAGAACAGAAACCCCATCTGTTTAAAGTCAGGGGGACTCCTGATTGAAAGTTGTGTTACATATACACAATGGAGTATTACTCAGCCCTTAAAAAGAATAAATTTGAATCAGTTCTAATGAGATGGATGAAACTGGAGCTGATTATACAGAGTGAAGTAAGCCAGAAAGAAAACACCAATACAGTATACTGACACATATATATGGAATTTAGAAAAATAGTAATGATGACTCTGTATGTGAGACAACAAAAGAGACACAGAGGTATAGAATGGACTTTTGGCCTCTGAGGGAGAGGGAGAGGGTGGGATGATTTGGGAGAATGGTATTGAAACATGTATACTATCATGTAAGAAATGAAGTGCCAGTCTATGTTCAATACAGGATACAGGATGCTTGGGGCTGGTACACGGGATGATCCAGAGAGATGATATGGGGTGGGAGGTGGGAGGGGGCTTCGGCATTGGGAGATCGTGTACACCTGTGGCGGATTCATGTCAATGTATGGCAAAACCAATACAGTACTGTAATGTAGAATAAAGTAAAAATAAAATTTATTTAAAAAAAAAAAAAAAGCATATAACAGGGCTTCCCTGGTAGCTCAGTGGTAAAGAATCCACCTGCCAGTATAGGAAACATAGGTTCAATCCCTGATCTAGGAAGATCCCACGTGCCATATACGAACTTAGCCTATGCAACGCAACTACTGAGCCTGTGCCCTAGAGCCCGGGAGCCACAACTACTGAGCCCGTGCTCCACAACAAGAGAAGCCACTACAATGAGAAACCCGGGCACCGCAAATAGAGAGGAGCCCCCAACCTGCACAGCTAGAGAAAAGCCTGTACGGCACCAAAGACCCAGACTAGCCAAAAACAAAGTAAAAAAAGTTTTTATCAAAAAGGATATGCCCTCTGCTGCCCATGTTCATCTCTATTCTTTGTGCATTGAGATCTGCATCTGACCTTTTCAGAGTCCAGAGGAACAAAGCAACAGAGAGGAGGCCCCACCCTCTCCTACCATCTGGAACTCCTGCCAGTTCTCCACTACAGAATTGCCTCATCAACCATTTTCCTACACTTTTAGGTCAGCCCCTTGACAAAGAGCAGGGACTCATTTTCCAAAGATGCCTTCCCACACATACGCTTTCCATAATTACACAGATCAAGACACCAGGGAAATGTGCATGAAAATGGCTTGATTTGTGGAAATAATAATGCTTATTCTGGCTTAGCCACAGTGCCCTACAGCATCCTCAGAGAACCACTGCCACCCCATGGACCTCCAAAACTTCCCCCAGGGCCTGCTGGAGCCTAAGCTCTAGAACACACGAATGCCCGTGAAAGCTGGTGGGAGCACCAGCTGCTTTCATAGTGATCCAACCCAACACAACGAGGCCCCAAATCCCCTTGTGGAGCCTGACATTCCTGCCAAGTTATTTTCAGGCTGCATCAGGGACCAATGGGGCAGCAATCACCGAGTGGGAAGGGTGTGATTTCTCAGAGCCCTTGAAGCAGCTTGGGTTTTGTGCCCTAAACATGACACTTGGCACTCCCCCTGCTGAAGGACAAGGGGGTGGACCCCTTGAAGGGAGCTCAGCCAGCGTGCAGAATGTGAGGCCAAGGGAGGGACCAATGTTCTGGATCCAAGGCCCAGCCCCAACCGCAGCACCCAGGAGAGAGATATCTGCACCGCTGTCAGCCAGCTCAGCCATCAAGGCCCAGAGAGCTCTGAGTGCGTTGTTGTTCAGTCGCTAAGTTGTGTCCGACTCTTTGTGACCCCATAGACCGCAGCACACCAGGCTTCCCTGTCCTTCACTATCTCCCTGAGTTTGCTCAAACTCATGTCCATCGAGTCGGTGATGCCATCCAACCATCTCATCCTCTGTCATCTCCTTCTCCTCCTGTCCTCAATCTACCCCAGCATCAGAATCTATTCCAATGAGTCAGTTCTTCACATTAGGTGGCCAAAGTATTGGAGCTTCAGCATCAGCACTTCCAGTGAATATTCAGTGTTGATATTCTTTAGGATTGAGTAGCTGATCTCTTTGCAGTCCAAGGGGATTCTCAAGAGTCTTCTCCAAAACCACAGTTCAAAAGCATCAATTCTTCAGCACTCAATCTTCTTTATGGTCCAACTCTCACACCTGTACATGACTACTAGAAAAAACCATAGCTTTGAATATATGGATCTTTGTCAGTATATGGATGTCTCTGCTTTTTAATACAACGGCTAGGTTTGTCATAGCTTTCCTTCTAAGAAGGAAGTGTCTTTTAATTTCATGGCTGTAGTCACTGTCCACAGTGATTTTGGAGCTCAAGAAGAGAAGGTCTATCACCATCTCCACTTTTCCCCCATACGTTTGCCATGAAGTGATGGGACCGGATGCCATGATCTCAGTTTTTTGAATATTGAGTTTTAAGTCAGTTTTTTCACCCTCCTCTTTCACCTTCATCAAGAGGCACTTTAGTTCCTCTTTGCTTTCTGCATTAAGAGTGGTGTCATCTGCGTATCTGAGGTTGCTGATATTTCTCCTGGAAATCTTGATTCCAGCTTGTGATTCATCCAGCCCAGCATTTCACAGGATGTACTCTGCACATAAGTTAAATAACTAGGATGACAATATACAGCCTTGATATACTCCTTTCCCAGTTTTGAACCAGTCCATTATTCCATGTCCAGTTCTGTTTCTTCTTAACCTGCATACAGGTTTCTCAAGAGGTAGGTAAGGTGATTTGGTATTCCCATCTCTTTAAGACTTTTCCAGTTTGCTGTGATCCACACAGTCAAATCATACATCATAAAATCCTAAAAGATGATGCTGTTAAAGTGCTGCACTCAATGCGTCAGCTCTGAGTGTGACACCCGTTAATCTGCACCCAAATCCACAGGACCTAATCCTGGGAGAAACGTCTCAAGTTTCACAAAGACAAGTGAACAGTTATCCAACCCCAAGAGGGTCAGTACTCACTGTGTGCAGCTCTGGACCTGGGGTGGAGGCTGGGGAGAGGCACAGGGACATACGTGAAACAGAAAATTCACCCCAATTCTCAGGAAGCATCCAAGTGGTCCCAGTTCTAAGAGGAAACACCCCCAAGTACAATGTCAAAGGCCAGAAGCAGGAAGAGCTCCAGCCCCACATGGCTCAGCCTCCTGTCTGACATCATCTGAAGCCAGTAGCATCATTTGCTTATTTAGTCTGGTGACTCAGGTAGTAAAGAATCCGCATGCAATGCAGGAGACCTGGGTTCAATCCCTGGGTTGGGAAGATCCCCTGGAGTAGGAAATGGCAAGCTACTCCAGTATTCTTGCCTGGAAAATGCCATGGACAGAGGACCCTGGTGGGCTACAGTCCATAAGGGTCACAAAGAATTGGTCTTGACTGAGCAACTAAGCACATCTTCCCCAAGTTCCAGCGAGGCACAGGCCTTCTCTGCTGTATCTCCCATGACACCTCCAGTGATAATGCCCAGACCTGCAGTGAGAAGGTGCCCAGGGTTCATCTGTGGGATGAGTAACATCCACGCCCTGGCTGGCCGCACCTGGGGTGCCCTGTGCCCCCGGAGTAAGGGTCAGTCTCAGCCACAGGAGGGCCTGACCTGGAGGTAGGAGGAGCTGGAAGGGCTGGGGTTGGACTAGGTTCTGCCCCCAACTTTGAAGCGGTCCCTTCCCACCTCCGAGCCACAGATTCCTCCTTCAGAAAGTATCATGAATGGAGGCTAGCAGGGCAGGGCATGAGACCGCTACCCTCTGGCTGCCTCTGAGATGCACGGGGGCTCAGCGCCAGCTCACCCTTCCTCGCCCCGACTCCCATCCTCAGGGCGCACCCGGGAGGCCCCTGGGCAGCTCTGTCACCCACGGCTGCTGGGGCACCCTGTCAACACTAGGCCCCCTCCAGCCATTTGCAGAGCCCCAGCTGTGCATTCCTGTGTCGCAGGCCCTATCTTATCTCCCTTTTCTTCCCCCACCACCTCCGCCTCCCCTGTCCCCAACTGACGTCCCTGACCAACCCGGCCCTTATCACCGAGTCTCGCTGGCTATTCTTAGTACCTCTTTCCCCTCCAGACCCCCGTCCTCCCTGTGCCTGGGCCTCCTGGCTGCATCATCCAGAGGGCCCACCACCCATGGAGCTCCGGTGCTGTAGGGTCCACAAAGTGGGAGTCACATCAGAGACAATCCAGCCAGACCAGGGCCCCACGGGGATGGGCATGGCTGTCTCCAGGTCAGCAGTCAGAGGCCGATGTGTGCTGCTTCTCTGGTTGTTTTTCCTCCCACACCCAGAAGCTTCACACAGGAGCATCTGTCTTCCTGCCAGTGGAGAGTTGGGGTGGAGGTGAGGGTGGTATGGGAGCCTGGGGGCCGCCCTGACTGTCCAGTTGAACCCAGGGTCAAATCCAGACCTCCTCTCTGCCTTCAAACTGCACAAATCTGTCGCGGCTTCTTGCCCTTTGGGTTTAACAAACGTCTCCATCTCCGCCAGTCTGCACCTGTGCTCTGGATGATGCCTGGTGGTGTCATCTGTATCCACAACCCGCCACTCCCCCAACCACCACGCAAAGCACTCGTCTCCTGTGAGGGTTGAAAGATAAACAGGCAGGGCAGGGAGGCCATTCGTTCCACACAGAGGCCAGCATGGCGCCCCCTAGGATGTGGACAGTGTGGCGAGTGCTCCGAGTCTGGTGAGGAAGGTTTTCTGTTGTATAAAGAAACAAACTGAGAAGAGGCAAGTCAGGGGACCCAGTAATACGCTGAGGAGCCCGAAGCCTCTGCTCTGTGGGGGCTGGGCTGGACCACCTCACGACTGAGCCAGAAGGAAGAACGTGTCCCCAGAGTGGAGAGCTCCACGGGACGGCCCCACGGTGGGCTACTGCCTCCTTGCCAGCACAGATGGTCCTCTCAGGACCACAGGGTACATGAGAAAGGGCGTTTCAAGCTTTATGTGTTGATGACCTTCTTTCCACAATGACTTCCCAACCACCCCAGAAAAAGAACCCTTTGGCGGAGTGTTGGCAGTCTCTCGGGATGACCAGACCACTGGAGGAGCAAGACCATAAGCAAGGAGGATGCTTCTGTATCCCGGGACAAAGGTGAAGGTGGAAGGTGCCAGGAGAGGTTGGGAAACAGGACCCATCTCCTCCTCATCCCTCCCCTAGAATGCAGTGTCTTCTCCATCTTCTTTAAAGATCTGGGCTTGCTAGTCAGCAGGAGGGGACAGGGTCTGGGAAGACCAGGTGGCAAGGCCCAGACAACTCATCCGAGTTGAGGGGCAAATTCACCCATGTAGAGTAACCAAGTGCCTGCAGGGTGGCCCAAAGGTCTACTCTCCCTGGGAGAATATGTGCTGAAGTGACTCAGCCAGGGCAGGGTAGCGCTCGGAAGGAGAGGTGACGAGTCTCTGCTCCCTCAGCATTGTAGGCATTGCGTAAGATCTGCACGCACTGGGAGATGGGGAGAAGGCGGGAACAATGGTGTACAAGACAGTGAGAGGTCAGGATGGTCTACAAGCAACTGACAAGCAGCATCTACTTGGAGGACCTGTTCTAATGTTATGCTTCAGAATTGAGGTCAGAGCCAATCGCGGTCTGTGCAGGTAAAATGCACCAGTGTGTAGAGAAGAGAGGGAGGAAAATCTAAGTTTAATATGATATAAAAGGATTTAGATTAGAGAAGGAAAAGAAGCACCTATCTCTCCCACTGTCCTCATGGCAGGTACTATTTAACTGAACCCCCCAAGCCCAGGCACAACCTCAGAATCATTCTTAATATAGCATCCTGGGAATCCAGTATCAAACAACAGGTGTTTCCCTTAAAATAAGTAGGTTACTTGGGGATCTTTGGTTTAAATCACTGGGTGGATGGTCAATCACCAACAGATATTTGAGGAACCCAGAGCCTTCTCCTACAGTACCCCTGGATGATCGTGTCAGGCTTGGGATAATAAACCAGAAGGACCTCCACAAGGGCTGTACAAAGGCTTGGCTCCCTCCACAGTGTTCTGCAGAAGCAAGCCCAGGCCACAGTCTCACCCCTGTCAGCCTAGGCCTCCGGCTATCCCAGGTCACTTCTGGACCCTCAGTGACAGGAAGGTGGCCACAAATATCACTGCATGAAATCCTCTCAGATATCCATGTCTGTCTGTTTTATGCCTACAAGTGTCACCCTATTTTTATTCTATATTTCTGCCTTACTTTTATTTTAAAAGTCTTAAGCATGTGCGTGTATAAGAGAGAGAGACCAGCAGACAGACAGACAGGCAGATCCTGAAGGGCAGCTATCCTGTGTATGCTCAGGCCCTGTGCTACCAAAGAAAGAAGGAAGAGGGAGGGGAACAGAGACAAAGAAGAGGACTGAGAGTCTTTGTTCTGGCTTCCATTGAAGCCAAATCACCACCACCTACTCGCTGGGGCCTCCCTCTCCGTCCATGCCTCCTCCTGGGCCTGCCCCCTCCACTGGAGACCCATCCACACCTCCCTTCCTGACGCTGCATCTCTGGAATTCTCTTTCTCCACTTGCACATACATCCTTTCCACTGCGAGTTATCACACTGGCAGTCTCCAAAGGAAAATAAATGCAATGTCTCTGGGAATTGATGGAAACTTATCTTCTTGACCCAAGTTTCCCCAATTGGGCCTGACTCACTCTGCAGGAGCCAGTCCAGCCAGCCAGAGCCCCCTAGGTGCAGGGGCCCAGGCTGCACCGCGGCATCACACACGCAGCACGCAAGCCCCCACCAGGACCCAGAGGCTGCATCATCTCCCAACAGCAGTATACGTGCTGCTTCCATTCACAGCCTTTCCTGGAAGAACTTTAAGGGCGGCAAAATGTCCTCAGGCACCACTCGAATGTTATTAATGAAAGGAATGTTTATTGCCCTGTAACGGACTTGTTCTTTACTAATCCTTTCCCCAGATATCTTTTATCAGAGAGGCACGCAGTTCATTTCTTCAACACGTCAATATCAACACACTCATCTGAAAACTCAAGTACAATGGCATGTTTCCCAAGAGAATTATCAACCTGGCCACAGATATGGCCCCAGCCAAATGCCAGATATTGAAAACAGAATGCTCTTCTGATTAAACACAATTAGAGTTGGTTGCTTTCTCCTGTTTAATCTCACTGCAAACATTACCGGCTCTATCATTGTGGGAACATTTCCATCAACATTACAGATTTCCTTTTAGCTTAAGAACTTATTTTTCTGAATGGATTTTATGTCTCTGAGTATTTTTATAGTAAACAGAGACTCAAATAAAGAAAAAAATTAAAGATGATAATTGTATTGTTAATCACTCCATCTATTTAGCACTTTTAAGAAATTGCTTGATTTTAATTTCCCCAACTTCCAGTGTCTCCTAAGCCTACACACAACAAGAAATCACTGAGAATATTTATGTTTTCTGCAGGTAAACTGACATTTGGATTAAAAGCTTGTCACAGACAGTAAGGTTATCTGAAAGGAATTCCCAGGTATTCAGTCCTGACTATACAGAGACCATAGAAACCAAGGACAGCCATCTAACTAATTTGAATTTTGCTGAAATGGTTTAGCTCTGGAGATAAAAATCAGTTAATCTCTGGAGATAAAAATCCAGAAATCATGCAAACCAGAGTTGCAATGGGTTGCCTTATAATGGATAGATATTTGTTGCTGTCTTTAATCTACTGGGAACCTACCACGGTCAGCAAAAGATAATCAGAAGGAATCATATATAGGTTATTTGGGGCCATGTAATATAGCAAAGACCAGAGAACTCAACAAAGGCAGCTGAAAGGAAACCTTCCTGCTTGCATCCAAACTGCTCCACCAAAACCACAGAAGGGTCATCTTTTCCTCCAGCATCTGACCAGTGAGCAATCCTACCGGGGCACATGGGACTTAATAAAGTAACTTTAATAAGTAAAAACAGTTAACTTTAATAAAACAGGTCTATCTAAACTAATTACTACAATTGCTTTTAACTTCTGCACATCACTCTACAGTGGAGCCTAATTTCTTAGATCTAAAAGAGATCTTCCAGACCTCTTAGGCCACCTTGATCTTACTGAAAACACACTGGAAAGCTCAAGCTCGGAAGGGACTGGCTCAGGTTCCCTGTAATCTGTGACAGATCCATGACTAAGGCAGAGGTCTTCCAGTTCTCAGGGCAGTGCTGTTTCCACTACGTCTCCCTTTCCTTGCTGGAATCCTGCTGCTTCTTACACAACAGACAGGCAGAACCCCAAGTCTGCAAGGCGAACTACCTAGGTTCCAAGAACTTATTGGTAAGTTAGTTTACTTGAAATTAAAAAGAAATTTCCCTATGAAAGCAATGTTGCCTCTGTTGGATGAGATCCCAGGCTAGTCCACAAAAGCGAATTTAGAAGCTATGAGAAGCAGAAGCAGGTAATCCTCGAGCCTTCTGAGATGCTGTAAGTCCTCAAATACCTCTAATTGAGGTTCCGGTGCCGGGCAAGCTTCGACTCATGAGCCAAGTCATTGTCAAACCGTGAGGGCGAAGTGCATAAATACAAAGGGTTTGAAATGAGACCAGCCTGAGTTCAAGTTCAGGTTCACCCAACCTTGGCAGAGGGTTACAGGCTTTATTCTCTCAGCAAGAATCTAATGGAAAAAGAAGAGAATGAGACAGGGAAATACTTTTCTTCTTCATGTGTATGCCTGCCACGCTGGCGGGTTAACAATCAAAAGAGCACTTCTACCTCCAGGAACGAGTGAAGAGAGAGGCTGGTGAAAAGATGCCATGCCCCAGAGGAGAGAAGTCCTGCTCGGAAGCAGAGGGCGGTGGTGGAGAAGGACGTGAGCAGCTGGTCCCAGATCAGGGGTCAGAAGCAGAGGTGTATCTGAAGACCTGGAGAAAGACATCACCCAAGCCTGCCCTCTTTTACTCTCTGCAGGGAGGCCCCTGCCACCACCCTTCTGTCCCACCCTCTCAGTCCCCAGCCAGCATGCCTCCAGAAGGTCTCAGCCCTACCTTCACTTCCAACAGCGCTCCTCTGCCCTGACTGAGGGGGTCCCATGAGACTCCCGGCAGACTTCACTCTCCCTGGTCAGCAGGAGAGGAGGTGGAATAGGGGCAAGCAGGGACTGAACCATCGTCCTCCCCATGTCAGGCACTGGACAGGCCCCTCTTTATTCACCTCCCATGACACCCTTGACACTGGTCTTCATGTCCTGATCCAACCAGTTAGACACTGATGTTTAGAGAGGTTTCGTGACTTGTCCAAGGTTAGACAGCAAGTATAGGGGAATGAGGCTCAAATCAACAGCTGTGTGGCCATGTGGGGCACGTGCCACTGCCCCCAGTGGGCCCTCTGATCGCTGGTTCCCATGTACCACTGCACACAGTTTAGGGTCTACCAAGCTCACAGCCCATGCTGAGTGTCGCCCAGGCTGCTGGGCCTGCTCAGGAAGCGGCTCAGAGCAAGGCCTCCTGGGAAAATGACCTCCAGGCTCCACTGCGTAGAACACGATGATTATAGTCAAACCTACCATGTGCATATTGATGTGTGGCTTACAAGACCCCTGCTCTAAAAGAAAAAAATAAATCTTCACAGATCTGTACTGATATAAATAAAAGAATGAATAAAGGGGAAGAATAGACCAATAGATGGAGCATACCTCCCCACCCATTGAACTGGGCTACATGTAGTGACTTTCTTCTTAAAAGGCCAGTTTTGAAAAGGAAGAAAGACTTCAAGTGAGTGGAGAAACCTGACAAACTACCTGGGCCAGGTGATCAGGGATACAAGTAGATAAAATAATGCAGCTCAGAAACAGATCACGCTCCATAGAGACTGATTTTTTTAAGGTTATAAAGTACTAAAATATATTTGACGATTACAGGGGGGAAGGGGAAGTAAGAAGGACTCATGAAAACCAATTTGGCCAAGTCATCCATATGGTTCAATGGAGCCATTTGGAGAGTTCATGGTGTGGGTTGTGGGGAGGGGCTGGGAGGGCAATGGTGGGAGCCTGACTTTCTACCAAACAAGGACAAAAGAACAGGTTTTGTAAAAAGGCTTGAGGACTGTCCCACCTCCCCTCAGGGCAGCAAAACATCACCAGGCCGATGGAGCCAGGAAGGAGGCCCTCAGTCGAAGCAGGAACTATTTTAACTCACAGACACTCCCAGCCTCAATTCAGTTTTTCTGTCTTCTCTGCAGCAACACCTGGTGTACAGACACCTTTGTAAAGGTGACCAGGGGTGGATGGTTCAAAGCTACAGACCACCAAAAATATACTTTTAAAACTGTTCAGTCCTCTTTTATTTCCGTCCTTAGGGATTTATGAAGGAGCACGGGGTAAAAAGGCCTGAAATGACAGCCAGAGGTGCCCCAAGACCACCCTTCTTGCCGCCAGTGCTCAGCCTAACTACTAAGTCTCCATGTCCATCTTTCTTTCTTATCCACCAAGCAAAGAGTCATTCTTGTGAGCCTGTATGTTTCCTTCGAGCCTCCAAATAGCCTCAGAGAAAATGTGTCATTCAATTATTCACACACCACACACACAACTGCTTTAATCCCACCTCCCAGACAGAGCGCCCTTTGACCCAGTGAGTGGGAAGAGGGGGATCAGACGATGTGAAGGCGCCCATCCCCTCCTCCTGTTCCCCCCTTCCTCTCTTTCAGGATTCTCAAACATTTCTCTCCTTCTTGAGGACTCCAGGACTTACTCTTCAATAAGCTTAGGACCTTATATGTTAGCTGAATATTAAGAACATTTAAGATGTTAATGAAATAAAACACGATAGACTATGAGTCCAGCATTTGACTCCTTAGATCTTTGCTCGCTACATCGCCCATGATGAAGCAGAAACAAAAGCCTTTTACTATACCCAGGCTGTAACGTCCTGAGCTTAGTTAACTGTACGAGGCTCTGGAGATCTCTCTCAGAGAAATCAAGCAAGAGCAGGAACTAGCACTGTTCACAACAGTCAAGACGTGCAAACAACCTAAATGTCCATCGACAGATGAGTGGGTGAAGAAGACGTGGTAAACACATGCAACAGAATGCTGCTCAGCCGTAAAAAAGAAATAAATAATGTCATTTGCGGCAACAAGGATTCAGCTAGAGATTATTATACAAAGTGAAACGAGTCAGAAAGAGAAAGTCAAGCACCATATGATATCACTTACATGTGGAATCTAAAATATGATACAAAGAACAGATTTGAGGTTGCCAAGCGGGGGTGGGGGTGGAGGGATAGACTGGGAATACGGGGCTGATAGATGCAAACTGCTACAGACAGAATAGATGGACAACAAGGCCCTACTGTATAGCACAGGCAACTATATTCAGTATTCTGGGATAAGCTGCAACAGAAAAGAACATGAAAAAGAATTATGTGTGTGTGTGTGTATATATATATATATATATGAAAAACTGAGTCAATTTACCATACAACAGAAATTAATAAAACATTGTAAATCAACCACACTTCAATTTAAAATTTTTCATTTAGAATTCTTTCCTACCATGCCAAAAACAAAGAGCAGGAACTGACTCAGAGGAAAAAAAAACAGTTCAAGAGCAGACACATCACTGTTCACCTGCTGTAGCAGCCACTGTGGTTTTCTTTATCCTCATCCCATCAAGCAAGCCTGTCCAACTCCATGGAATCAGTTTCAGCTCTACCAATTTTACCAATAAAGTCAAATTACAAAAGCGAGGGAGGTGGGAGGGGGCTTCAGCATTGGGAGATTGTGTACACCTGTGGCTAATTCATGTCAATGTATGGCAAAACCAATACAGTATTGTAAAGTAGAATAAAGTATTTAAAAATAAATAAATAAAAACTTAACTCAGAAAAAAAAATAATAAAAAAATAAAGAGCCCACTCTTGAGGCCCTGAAGGTTGGACTCTCCCTTCTTACAACAAAACCTAGGCTCTGTTACAGCCTAGTGGTATAGGATGGGGTGGGAGGTAGNAAAAGCTGTCTCTTTCTTTTCCTTTTTGAATACTCCGTCTTTTTACTGCTAGGTTCAGACACGATTAGTCTTTGAATGTAAGCCAAAATTCTTGCAAAAACCACATGCTCTATTCAGGAGCTTGTGCTTACTACAGAGTTTTCTACCACATCTGAAGTGGATAACCCACCAAGGCTAAGGGCTACAACTTTCACCAGGAAGTCCACATGATGACCCATCACAGGAGGATCCAGACCAAGATGAGTAATTGCCACAGCTGTGCCCAGCATGACATTGCATCCATTAAAAAAAAATTAAATGAAACCTAACATCAAATGAATCCTCAACGGTTTTCTAAATCCATATTGAAATCTCTTGACCAGGCATCAACACACAGCCATACATCCTCAAGGTTTTCTTCACCTGTCTCTCTCACCCAAGTCACATGCATCTTGGAGGCTGCTCCCATAAAACTTCTCTCTTCCCAAAACATCCTGACCCCTTGTTTCACTTCCCACTTCCTTACAGGTTGGATATAACCTGGAGCTCCATAGCCCATCTAACCTCTCTCACATTTTTCTATTTCTTCTCCTTTCAGTTCAGTTCACTCAGTCATGTCTGAATCTTTGTGACCCCATGGACTGCAGCATGCCAGACTTCCCTGTCCATCACCAGCCCCTGGAGTTTACTCAAATCATGGAGTCAGTGATGCTATCCAACCATCTCATCCTCTGTCATCCCCTTCTCAGCATCAATCTTTCCCACCTTCAATCTTCAGTCTTTCCCAGCATCAGGGTCTTTTCCAGTGAGTCAGCATAGGTGGCCAAAGTATTGGAGTTTCAGCTTCATCATCAGTCCTTCCAATGAATATTCAGGACTGATTTCCTTTAGGATGGACTGGTTGGATCTCCTTGCAGTCCAAGGGACTCTCAAGAGTCTTCTCCAACACTACAGTTCAAAAGCATCAATTCTTCAGTGCTCAGCTTTCTTTATAGACCAACTCTCACACCCATACATGACTACTGGAAAAATCATAGCTTTGACTAGACAGACCTTTGTTGACTAAGTAACGTCTCCGTTTTTTAATATGCTGTCTAGGTTGGTCACAGCTTTTCTTCCAAGGAGCAAGCGTCTTTTAATTTCATGGCTGCAGTCACTATCTGCAATGATTTTGGAGCCCCCCAAAAGAAAGTCTCTCACTGTTTCCATTGTTTCCCCATCTATTTCCCATGAAGTAATGGGACTGGATGCCATGATCTTCGTTTTCTGAATGTTGAGTTTTAAGCCTACATTTTCACTCTCCTTTTTCACTTTCATCAAAAGGCTCTTTAGCTCGTCTTTGCTTTCTGCCATAAGTGTGGTGTCATCTGCATATCTGAGTTATTAATATTTGTCCTGGCAATCTTGATTCTAGCTTGTGCTTCATCCAGCGCCACATTTCCCATGATGTACTCCGCATAAAAGTTAAATAACCAGGGTGACAACATACAGCCTGACGTACTCCTTTCCCAATTTGGAACCAGTCTGTTGTTTCATGCCCAGTTCTAACTTGCTTTTTGACTTGCATATGGATTTCTCAGGAGGCAGGTAAGGGGGTCTGGCATTCCCATCTCTTGAAGAATTTTCCACAGTTTGTTGTGATCCACACAGTCAAAGGCTTTGGCATAGTCAATAAAGCAGAAATAGATATTTTTCTGGAACTCTCTTGCTTTTTCAATGATGATCCAGTTGGCATTTTGATCTCTGGTTCCTCTGCCTTTTCTAAATCCAGTTTGAACATTTGGAAGTTCATGGTTCATGTACTATTGAAGCCTGGCTTGGAGAATTTTGAGCATTACTTTGCTAGCGTGTGAGATGAGTGCAACTATGCGGTAGTTGAAACCCATCAGTATATCCAACCTAAGACCTCTTGCACTGGTGCAGCTGATAAAGTCTGCACTTGAACCCTAGTCCTCTGGGCAGCCTTCCACGTTTCTCGGAAAACTGCTTCCAGTCACTGTCAGAAGTTGATGCAGCACAGACCATCAGAGGTCACAGAGATGGAAAATCATGCATAGCTAAAGGATCTGTTTGAGGCCCAGGGTTAATGATAACCACACTCAGGGAGAGAGCTGGACTCACCTGTCACTGTTCACTGCTCTGGCCAAAAAGAGTTCAGCAGGAACAGAGCCCCATTAACTCTGCGGGAGGTCTGGAAAACATTGGAAAAGTACAGGCCCTCAGGGGTGGTGGATCCAAACACCAGTGCATACCCAGGATGCACGAGGCACCGGTGGTATTTATAGACACAGAGTTTCTGCATTAGGATGCAGCGTCCAGGAGCCACTCAGATCTGGCAGGTGGTCCCAGCTGTTAATACACCCCGTGGAGAGAGACTAGGAGGAGAGGGGAGGACAGAACCAAACCATGGATGGAAAGAGATGGGTCTGCCCCTCTTCCGAAGAAGGCCACAGGCAGCCCCATCTGTTTCTACTTTTGCCCCCACTGGCAGCTGAAGCCAGGATCACAGTGTATGCAACAAATACTGAAATATTCACTCCAATACCTGCTGACCCAACACAGAGCCTGAGGAAGGCAGGACTCATAGTATGGTTTATATATATATTTTAATTCTTTGGCTCTCTCCCATATTACATTTCCCTGTGATCCCTAGACAACTTTGAAAAAGAAGGAAATTTAAAAAATACTGCCAGCACCTGTCCAAGTGAAAGACAAATCTCTTTTAATAAAATTTTATTTAAAAGTTTTCCACCCTAATGTATGGACAGAGTAACATGGAAACTTATATTAGCATATGTAAAATAGATAGCCAAAGGGAATTTGCTGTATGACTCAAGAAACTTAAACCAGGGCTCTGTAACAACCTAGAGGGGTGAGATGGGGAAGGAGGTGGGAGGAAGTTCAAGAGAGAGGAGACATGTGTAAAAGTTTTCTACCCTAAAGGAATTATGACAGATATATTATCATTATATGCGGGCATACTAAGCTGCTTCAGTCATGTCAGATTCTTTGCAGCCCTATGGACTGTAGACCACAAGGCTTCTCTGTCCATGGGATTCTCCAGGCAAGAATACTGGAGTGGGTTGCCATTTCCTCCTCCAGGAGATCTTCCTGACCCAAGGATCAAGCCTGAGTCTCTTACATTTCCTGCTTTGGCACATGGGTTCTTTACCACTGGCGCTACCTGGGAAGCCTTATCATTATACAAATATGATCAAAACAAAAGATCTACAGTGAAATCTGAAGATTCTTCCCCATTCTCATTCTCCCCACTCAATCCCAAGATACCTCCCTAAAAATTGTTGTTTTCAAATTCAAACAATTCTTGACAACAGGCTCCTCCTAGGGTCAACGCAGATAAGGTTGTATGTAAACTAGCACTTTGGGTGGGCTCCATGCCAGAAGCAGGGACAGAAGATTGTGGCAGACATTCTGCAGGGTAGAAGGTTCTGGAGTAGTCACTTCAAGGCTTACACTGGGGAATCAATAAGAAACTGAAGGGACCTCCAGCTAAATCCAGCAGCTTGAACACGGGCAGTCTAGTTTTAGAAATATTCCTGATACACCTGTTCTGCTATCATCTCCTCTCCAGTTTTCTTTGTCGTTATGGGGTTTTGCATTTGTTCCATAAAAAGTGGATCTCACTTTGGAAGGCTTGAAAACCAGAGATAAATGGGCATGTGTTCTAACCTTGCAGACTAGAGAAAGCCAAAGCCTAAGTGGGGGCAGTAAGCAGTGGGTCAGGGACTTCCCTAAGTGGTCCAGTGGTTGATTCCACACTTCCAAGTCAGGGGTGATGGTTCAATTCCTGGTTGGGAAACTGAGATTCCACCTGCTGTAGGTCACTTCGGACTTCCCTGGTGACATAGAGGATAGGAGTCCACCTGCCAATGCAGAGAACCCAGGCTTGATCCCTGGTCCAGGAAGATTCTACTTGCCTCGGAGCAGCTAAGCTCATGCACCACAACTACTGAAATTCACACATCCCAGAGCCCTTCCACTGCCACAAAGAGTAGCACTCCCCACCCCGCTTGCTGCAATTAGAGGAAGCCCACACAAAGCCACAAGACCTCGCATAGACAAAAGTTAAATAAATAAACTTTTAAAAATAATAAATAAAATGCAGGTGCTAGCTGGAGCTGAAAGAGGGAGAATGGGTTCAAAGTAGTAAAAGGGACAGTTCAACGTGGGGATACCCTCTTCCAAGCCAAGGAACCAAGATACTGAGCCTGCCCCCTGTCAGAGGACCAAGAGGGTAGGGGATTGTGGAGGCAGAACAGGCAGGCTGGAGAGACAGTTTCCAGGTGGAGAAAGTCAATAAAAAATTGAACTGGTACAATTTCTGGTATATCCAAACAGACTGAGAAACTTTCTTCTGAGCTCTATCAGAAATCAGGGATAAACTTGTAACAAATACAAAGAAAAACNGCTGTAGGTCACTTCGGACTTCCCTGGTGACATAGAGGATAGGAGTCCACCTGCCAATGCAGAGAACCCAGGCTTGATCCCTGGTCCAGGAAGATTCTACTTGCCTCGGAGCAGCTAAGCTCATGCACCACAACTACTGAAATTCACACATCCCAGAGCCCTTCCACTGCCACAAAGAGTAGCACTCCCCACCCCGCTTGCTGCAATTAGAGGAAGCCCACACAAAGCCACAAGACCTCGCATAGACAAAAGTTAAATAAATAAACTTTTAAAAATAATAAATAAAATGCAGGTGCTAGCTGGAGCTGAAAGAGGGAGAATGGGTTCAAAGTAGTAAAAGGGACAGTTCAACGTGGGGATACCCTCTTCCAAGCCAAGGAACCAAGATACTGAGCCTGCCCCCTGTCAGAGGACCAAGAGGGTAGGGGATTGTGGAGGCAGAACAGGCAGGCTGGAGAGACAGTTTCCAGGTGGAGAAAGTCAATAAAAAATTGAACTGGTACAATTTCTGGTATATCCAAACAGACTGAGAAACTTTCTTCTGAGCTCTATCAGAAATCAGGGATAAACTTGTAACAAATACAAAGAAAAACGGGGAGGATGTCCTGTGTCCTGACTTCCCTTGGCTCCCAGCTCCAGCCCCATGATAGCAACCCAGGATCTGGATCCCCACTTCAAGGTTGTGAGCAATTCAGTGACTGAAGTCACAGAATTAAGACTCTTGCTCCTTGACAGAAAAGCTATGACAAACCAAGACAGAGTATTTAGAAGCAGAGACTTCACTTTGCTGACAAAGGTCTTTATAGTCAAAGCTATGGTTTTTCCAGTAGTCATGTATGGATGTGAGAGTTGGACAATAAAGAAGACTCAGCGCCAAAGAATTGATGCCTTCAAATTGTGGTATAGAGAAGATTCTTGACAGTCCCTTAGACAGCAAGGGGATGAAACCAGTCAATCCTAAAGTAAATCAACCCTGAATATTCAATGGAAGGACTGATGGTGAAGCTGAAGCTCCAGTACTTTGGTCACCTGATATGAAGAGCCAACTCAGTGGAAAAGACCCTGATGCTGGAAAAGATTGAAGGCAGGAGGAAAAGAGGACAACACAGGATGAGATGGTTGGATGGCATCACCAACTCAATGGACATGAGTTTGAGCAAACTCTGGAAGATAGTGAAGGACAGGGAAGCCAGGTATGTTGCAGTTCATAGGATCGCAAAGAGTCAGACACGACTGAGTGACTGGACACCACCATCACCACATATATGCGACACTCATGTCCTCTCAGGGGTATATGCTCCATGAAGGCAAAGCCTGGGTCTAAAGCCTCTTTAAAACTCTACCAGAAAATTATTAGAGCTAATCAATGAATATAGTAAAGATGCAGGATATAAAATCAACACACAGAAATCCCTTGCATTCCTATACACTAACAATGAGAAAACAGAAAGAGAAATTAAG
>SJYW01042874.1:0-10593 GCA_006410735.1 Raphicerus campestris
CTGATGTAGATCTTAAGGCAACTGTAAAGAAAAATAAAATTTCTTCTTCCCTAAACCAATAAAAATATGTATAATATAACATATTTCATTTGAGAAAGATATGAAAGTGAAAGAAAAATTGGAATTTAAATTATGTAACTATTCAGTTTATTATTTTTTGCAAATTTGACCTAATGATAATATCTCATCACTGAGAGAACAGTATGATAAAGACCAGTACATAGTTTATAATTCTTCTGCCTTGCAAAAAAACTTTATTGATTTTTGGTAATAGAATTCTTAGGACTACTTGTCAAGGTTTATTTTTTCATTTTATTTCGTATGTATTTTNATAATATCTCATCACTGAGAGAACAGTATGATAAAGACCAGTACATAGTTTATAATTCTTCTACCTTGCAAAAAAACTTTATTGATTTTTGGTAATAGAATTCTTAGGACTACTTGTCAAGGTTTATTTTTCCATTTTATTTCGTATGTATTTTAACATAGAAATGAAAAACATAATATTTAAATGGTCATATTCCCAGCAACCGGATAACTTAATACCTATTAATATTCAAATGCATCCATTCCCCTACTACACATACATGAAATTTCATCCTTACACATGGGTCTGGCTCAGGGTCCTCCCAGGGTTCTAGACAGGCTGTCAGCCAGAGTGCCATCATCTGAGGGCTTGACTGGGGCGCCAGGATCCACTTCCAGGGTGACTCACCACACGGCTGTTGGCAGTGGGCCTCTGTTCCTTTCCATGAGATCTCTTCATAGGGCTGCTCCTGTGTCTTCAAGACATGTAAGCAGGCCTTCGGCAGGGCAAACAATCCAAGAAGAAAACTGCAAAGATTCTTCTGTAACCTGGTCTCAGAAGTTACACACCATCATTTTTGTCACATGGTTCACTAACAGCAGCTCACTAAGCCCAGACCTCGCTCAGGGGAGGGGAATTAATCTCAACTCTTGAAGTGAGGAATAGTGAAGAATCTGTGGACATGGTTTAGGGACTCTATATGAACCTAGAAGGTTGGGATGGGGAGGGAGATGGGTGGGAAACTCAAAAGGGAGGGGATATATGTATATCCATGGCTGATTCATGTTTTGGTTTGACAGAAAACAACAAAATTCTGTAAAGCAATTATCTTTCAATAAAAAAAATAAATTTAATAAAAAAAACTACTGGGCATAATAAAAGTGCAGGAAGCAAGTATTAATCAGTACACTAGAAACTGAAATGTTTCTGAGAGAAACTAAAGAAGGTCTGAACAATCTGAGCATATTCAAAAAGGGTAGTCTCAATATTATTATGATCTTAATTTTCTCTAAGTTTATTTATATATTCAGTTCTATCAATACAAACCCAGCAGTTTTTCTTGTAGAAATTGACAAGGTGACACTTAAATAAATATGGAAATGTAAAGAGACTAGAATAGCAAGGTGAGCATGAAGAAAATTACAAAACATACCAACACATTTTAAAATGTAGTATGAAGTTATAGTACCTAAGATAAGAGTGTTTTTAGTATAGGGTGAAAGTGAAAGTCTCTCAGTCGAGTCCGACTCTTTGTGACTCCATGGAATTCTTCAGGCCAGAATACTGGAGTGGGTAGCCATTCCCTTCTCCAGATCTTTCCAACCCAGGAATCGAACCCAGGTCTCCCGCATTGCAGGTGGATTCTTTACCCGCTGAGCCATGAGGGAAGCCCTTGGTATAGGGCAGATTAATAATTCAGTGAAGTAGAACAGACACCTGGAAGGAGACACATAATGTCATTTAATTTTTTTTGCGAAAGTGCTGAGCAGCTTAACATGTAAAGTCCTAAACTGGAAACAATCAAATGCTGCTGCTGCTGCTGNCAGATTAATAATTCAGTGAAGTAGAACAGAAACCTGGAAGGAGACACATAATGTCACTTAATTTTTTTTGCAAAAGTGCTGAGCAGCTTAACATGTAAAGTCCTAAACTGGAAACAATCAAATGCTGCTGCTGCTGCTGCTAAGTCGCTTCAGTTTTGTCTGACTCTGTGTGACCCCATAGGCAGCAGCCCACCAGGCTCCCCTATCCCTGGGATTCTCCAGGCAAGAACACTGGAATGGGTTGCCATTTCATTCTCCAATGCATGAAAGTGAAAAGTGAAAGTGAAGTTGCCCAGTCATGTCCGACTCTTAGCGACCCCATCGACTGCAGCCTACAAGGCTCCTCCGTCCATGGGATTTTCCAGGCAAGAGTATTGGAGTGGGGTGCCATCGCCTTCTCTGAATCAAATGCTAATTAGTAGAGAAATGAATCAACAAACTGTGGTATATTCATACTCTGAACTATTTCTCAGCAATAGAAAGAACAAGATAGGTTCACTTCTGGTTCAAGGTGGCAGAGCAGGAGAACATATGCTTATCTCCTCCTGGGAGAGTACCAAAATTGCAACTAGTTGATGAACAATGATTGACAAGAGGATGCTAGAATGCTCCCCCTTACCCCCCCCAAAAGATATTCCACGTCCAAAGACAGAGAAGAAATTGCAGTGAGATGATAATGTGGGCGAGGGGGGGCGGCGGATCACGATAAAATCAAATCTCATACCCACTGGATAGGTGACCCACAAACAGGAGAACAATACCAAAAAAGCAAAAAAGTTCCCCAACTGTTGTGAATGTTCTGACCCCACATCAGTCTTCCCAGCCTGGGGATATGACAAAGGGACTAGGAATCCCCAGGGAATCTTAGCTTGAAGACCAGTGGGATTTGATTATAAGACTTCCACAAGACTAGGGGAAATAGAGACTCCAGTCTTGGAGGGGACAAATAAAATTTTGTGTGCATAAGACCCAGAGGAAAGGAGCAATGACCCTGCAGGAGACTGAGCCAAAACTACTTGCTAGTGTTTCAGAGTCTTCTATGGAGGTGTGGAATGGAGGGACTCATCACAGGGATGGGAGCACTGACAGACACAGTCCTGGAAGTTCCTCTTTGGTGTAAACCCTCTTGGAATTCACCATTAACCCTATCACAGAGCCCACAGATCCCAGGGCTGGGTTACCTCAGGCCAAACAACTAACAGGGAGGGAGCACAACCCCACCCATTAGCACATAATTGAATTAAAGCTTTCCTGACCAAAGGCCTGCCTACCAGAGCATGGCCTAGCTTTTCCCAGCCTGCTCCTCCCGTTAAGGAGTTTACAGAAAGCTCTTAGCCTTATCCCCCAGAGGGAAAATAGAAGAAGCAAGAAGAACAGTCTTAACCACAGCTGCTGGAGCAAAACCACATTACAGAAAGTTAATTAGGATAAAAAGAGTAGAGAGTTACATCCCAGATGAATAGACAAGGTAAAACTCCAGGAAAACAACTAAAAGAAGTAGAGATAGGCCACCTTTCAGAAAAAGACTTCAGAATAATGAAAGTGAAGATAATCTGGGATATCAGAAACAGAATGGAAAAGATGCAAGAGATGCTTACCAAAGATCTAGAAGAATTAAAGAACTAACAAACAGAGATGAATAATGCACCAGCAGGAATCAATACCAAAATAAATGAGGCAGAAGAACAAATAAGTGACTTGGAAGACAAAATGGTGGAAATCAGTGCCACAGAATAGAATACAGAAAAAAGAATGAAAAAAATGAAGACAATCTCAGAGACCTCTGGGGCAGCATTACACTCACCAACATTCACATTATAGGGGTCCCAGAAGGAGATGAGAGAGAGAAAGGACCAAGAAAATATTTGAAGAGATAATAGTTGGAAAGTTCCCTAACATGGGAAAGGAAATAGTCAATAAAGTCCAGGAAGTGCAGAGAGTCTCAGGCAAGATAAACCCAAGGAGGAGCACACCAAGACACATAGCAATCAAATGGACAAAAATTAAAGACAAAGATAAAATATTAAAAGCAACAAAGGAAAATGACAAATAATGTCAAGAGAACACCCATCAGATTGACAGCTAATTTCTCAACAGAAACTCTACAAGCCAGAAGGGAATGGTATGATATATTTAGAGTGATGGAAGAGCCTATAACCAAAAATACTTAGGAAGACTCTATTTAGATTTGAGGGGGTTTCGGGATTGGGAGCTTGTGTACACCTGTGGCTGATTCATGTAAATGTATGGCAAAACCAATATAGTATTGTAAAGTAGAATAAAGTAAAAATAAAATAAAAAAAGAAAATACAATCTTTGATTAAAAAAAAANTTTTTCACTCTCCTTTTTCACTTTCATCAAGAAGCTCTTTAGTTCTTCACTTTTTGCCATAAGGGTGTTGTCATCTGTGTATTTGAGGTTATTGATATTTCTCCTGGCAATCTTGATTCCAGCTTGTTCATCCAGCCCAGCATTTCACATGTTGTTCTCTGCATAGAAGTTAAATAATCACCTGTGTAGGCAGGCAGGTTCTTTACCACTGGCACCTGACCAGTCCATGATCGATGCATGTAACAAGCCACTCAAAGCCTGTGCACTGGGATAACCCAGAGGAAGGGATGAGGAGGGAAGTGGGAAGGGGACATGATGTGGAGGCACATGTACACCCATGGCTGATTCATGTCAATGTATGACAAAAACCACCACAATACTGTAAAATAATTAGCCTCCAATAAAAATAAATAAATAAACTAAAAAAAATCAGCATGTATAATAATACAGCCTTGATGTACTCCTTTCCCAGTTTGGAACCAGTCTGTTGTTTCATGCCCAGTTCTAACTGGTGCTTATTGTCTTGCATACAGATTTCTGGTTAGCATTAAACTGAAAGTAGGAAAAAACTTAGGTACATTGTCAGTTATTAACCAATTTGTGGCCACTTGTGCCAATTTTTGGCAAGGTCTCAATAACAATGTATTAAAATTGTGAAGGAATGAAAAAAATAGATTAAAAAATGTGTCCAAGGAATAAATAAAATCTAAGAGCTGAATATAACATGCATGTTCAAGGATTCATTACTTTCTAAGCTCCTTTCCTTAGAAAGTTAATTGAAGATATTTTCCAAAAAATTAGCATAAAAAGGGAAAGATGTGACATCCAGAAATAGATTATCCAATCCAGAAGAGGAGGTTCCTGAAGTTCCAGGAAGAGCACAATTTGGTACTTTTAGAGAGCAGCCCTCCAGAAGGAAGACAAGGACCCAAGATGTCTGCAGGGAGTTCTACTTCGAGAGGGAAGAGACGGGGTTTCTAAGAGAGCTATAGTAAAATACAAAGATATTAAGGATATGATCTGAGTGCAAAGGGAAAAAGAAGCAATTTACAAAGCCATTAGATATGCCATGGAAAACTATAATATAATGTTTACAATTTTTATGATTTTAAATTATTGTTCAAGAGAAGGCAATGGCACCCCACTCCAGTACTCTTGCCTGGAAAATCCCATGGATGGAGGAGCCTGGAAGCCTGCAGTCCATGGGGTCGTGAAGAGTTGGACACGACTGAGCGACTTCACTTTCACTTTTCGCTTTCATACATTGGAGAAGGAAATGGCAACCCACTCCAGTGTTCTTGCCTGGAGAATCCCAGGGACGGGGGAGCCTGGTGGGCTGCCGTCTATGGGGTCGCACAGAGTCAGACACGACTGAAGCCACGCAGCAGCAGCAGCAGCAGCAGCAGCAGCAGCAGCAGCAGCAGAGCTTATAATTTAAAAGGTATAATGATACAAGCACTATTATTGTTAAGTGAAGACAAAGTATAAAATTATTGATTGTAACCACAAAATAGAACATTAATATTATCATCCTTGATAAAGTAGACATACTAGGGAGGTGAAAAATGGGGGAAAGGTGAGGGAAAGACAGCACATTTCATCATTACAAGACAGGAAGCCGTATCTATAAAACCGTGTCTATAGAGCTGTGTCTATCGTTAATATGACAAGAAGAAGATGTGTTATTTTATTACGGAAAGAAATAATGATGTACACATACATTCACCCACCAGCATAAAACCTGAACCTGAGTTCTTTCTTAACAATACAGTGCAGACATCTCTCGATGTAATAAATGAATGAGTTACATTATCATTCGCAACTGTACCATACTTTTTATTGTTAGATTTTTGGGTTGTTTCTAATTATTCATTATTATCAAATGTGCTACAAATATGTCCTAATTTGTTTCCATTTATGTAATTCACCTATTATTTCCTTGTAAAAACTTCCTTAAAATTCCAATTGTACATTAAGCTATCTATATTTGAGAATTTGAATCTATAGTCAGATTGGTTCCCAGAAATGTTCATCAACTCATAGTCTCAACAGCAATTTATATTTCCTGCCCACCATAATCAATATTTTAATCCATATCCATCTCCCATTGGTGAGGGGATTATATTGCTTTCCTGGAAAGAAGAGTGCCTGCACCATGATGATCTTCTCAGTTTTAATCTGCATTTTTAAATTCTGCCTCCTCACTGGGAACTAGCTTTAATCAAAATAGTAACCTGAATAATACCTAAAAAGCATTTCAATGCAGTTGCCAACTGGAAGCTATCATAGCCCTCCAAGAATACCTTTTAAATGTTTCAGCATGTTTTACTCCTAAATATATATATTTAAAATTTTTTTTGACTTTTCCCAATAGAATTATGCTAGAAAAAAATAGTAGATAATAGACTCACTTAAGCACTTCAGATACCTGTGTCAGAAGAAAAAGTTGTGGATGTTGCAAGTGAAATTGTTCTTTATCTACACCAGGTGGCATTTTAAGTAGTATTTTCCACAGGAAACTCAGTGATGAGGCTGCATGTGTGTTCATGTGTGTCTATTAACAAGCATCACATCTGTCTTCCTGTTTGGTATTCCTTTGATGTCCCATCTATTTTTCTTACTCTTCATTTGAATTCTATCACATTTATAGCATCTGCGCTGACAAGATTACTCACTTTCCTGGCTGAGATTTCATGGCATTTAACAACCATAATTATACTTTTCAAGCGCTGTACCAATCTTCAGTATTATGTTCCCTGGCAGGAATAATAGTTTTCAAAAATGCTGAAAAGCTCTTAAGAGATTTTATTTGTAAAGATGAGCTGTACTTAGTTTTGATGGCAGTTATTTTGTTTATAACCACACTAAAAACATCAGTCTCATTAAAAGTATACTAAAATTGATGAATCTAAATATGATAGACTAAATTCTATCATAAAGTTCCTAGAAATGATTCTAGAGATTTTAGGATCTCTAGCTCCTCTAGTTAAAATCTCAAGCTCCTTGGAAATTTTAGAGGAGAGATGATAAAAGTAAAATTGTCTTACTTTCTGGGTAAATATAATTCAAGATTCAAAGATAGGGTAATATATGTCCTGTTTCATACAGCACATTCCCATTTTATTCTTTTTGTCTTATTTTAATTACCACTGTCATTCTCTTTCACTCTCAAAATTGTCTTGGAATGGATGATAGAGTATATAGTTACCCTGTTTATATAATTTCTATTAAATCTGGTACTACTTGATCTAAGTCATTAATTCTTTCTTTCACCTTCTTCTGGTACCTACTCTGTTATAAAGCTTCAATGAATTTTTAATAATAGTTCCAAAGTGTAAGATTATATATTGTAAGTGTGTATGTGTATATATCTATATCTATATCTATATATATACTCTAAGGCATAAAATGTTAATCTCAGACTACTCACAAGTATGTATGTCCTTAAAATAGAATAAAGCATACACAGCCCCAAGGCAGATGACTGCATTTTGTTTTTATAGACTGTCCTGCTTCACACATCCTATGTATATATATTGTAACTTGCCTACTCTACTGATGTAGATCTTAAGGCAACTGTAAAGAAAAATAAAATTTCTTCTTCCCTAAACCAATAAAAATATGTATAATATAACATATTTCATTTGAGAAAGATATGAAAGTGAAAGAAAAATTGGAATTTAAATTATGTAACTATTCAGTTTATTATTTTTTGCAAATTTGACCTAATGATAATATCTCATCACTGAGAGAACAGTATGATAAAGACCAGTACATAGTTTATAATTCTTCTGCCTTGCAAAAAAACTTTATTGATTTTTGGTAATAGAATTCTTAGGACTACTTGTCAAGGTTTATTTTTTCATTTTATTTCGTATGTATTTTAACATAGAAATGGAAAACATAATATTTAAATGGTCATATTCCCAGCAACCGGATAACTTAATACCTATTAATATTCAAACGCATCCATTCCCCTACTACACATACATGAAATTTCATCCTTACACATGGGTCTGGCTCAGGGTCCTCCCAGGGTTCTAGACAGGCTGTCAGCCAGAGTGCCATCATCTGAGGGCTTGACTGGGGCGCCAGGATCCACTTCCAGGGTGACTCACCACACGGCTGTTGGCAGTGGGCCTCTGTTCCTTTCCATGAGATCTCTTCATAGGGCTGCTCCTGTGTCTTCAAGACATGTAAGCAGGCCTTCGGCAGGGCAAACAATCCAAGAAGAAAACTGCAAAGATTCTTCTGTAACCTGGTCTCAGAAGTTACACACCATCATTTTTGTCACATGGTTCACTAACAGCAGCTCACTAAGCCCAGACCTCGCTCAGGGGAGGGGAATTAATCTCAACTCTTGAAGTGAGGAATAGTGAAGAATCTGTGGACATGGTTTAGGGACTCTATATGAACCTAGAAGGTTGGGATGGGGAGGGAGATGGGTGGGAAACTCAAAAGGGAGGGGATATATGTATATCCATGGCTGATTCATGTTTTGGTTTGACAGAAAACAACAAAATTCTGTAAAGCAATTATCTTTCAATAAAAAAAATAAATTTAATAAAAAAAACTACTGGGCATAATAAAAGTGCAGGAAGCAAGTATTAATCAGTACACTAGAAACTGAAATGTTTCTGAGAGAAACTAAAGAAGGTCTGAACAATCTGAGCATATTCAAAAAGGGTAGTCTCAATATTATTATGATCTTAATCTTCTCTAAGTTTATTTATATATTCAGTTCTATCAATACAAACCCAGCAGTTTTTCTTGTAGAAATTGACAAGGTGACACTTAAATAAATATGGAAATGTAAAGAGACTAGAATAGCAAGGTGAGCATGAAGAAAATTACAAAACATACCAACACATTTTAAAATGTAGTATGAAGTTATAGTACCTAAGATAAGAGTGTTTTTAGTATAGGGTGAAAGTGAAAGTCTCTCAGTCGAGTCCGACTCTTTGTGACTCCATGGAATTCTTCAGGCCAGAATACTGGAGTGGGTAGCCATTCCCTTCTCCAGATCTTTCCAACCCAGGAATCGAACCCAGGTCTCCCGCATTGCAGGTGGATTCTTTACCCGCTGAGCCATGAGGGAAGCCCTTGGTATAGGGCAGATTAATAATTCAGTGAAGTAGAACAGACACCTGGAAGGAGACACATAATGTCATTTAATTTTTTTTGCGAAAGTGCTGAGCAGCTTAACATGTAAAGTCCTAAACTGGAAACAATCAAATGCTGCTGCTGCTGCTAAGTCGCTTCAGTTTTGTCTGACTCTGTGCGACCCCATAGGCAGCAGCCCACCAGGCTCCCCTATCCCTGGCATTCTCCAGGCAAGAACATTGGAATGGGTTGCCATTTCATTCTCCAATGCATGAAAGTGAAAAGTGAAAGTGAAGTTGCCCAGTCATGTCCGACTCTTAGCGACCCCATCGACTGCAGCCTACAAGGCTCCTCCGTCCATGGGATTTTCCAGGCAAGAGTATTGGAGTGGGGTGCCATCGCCTTCTCTGAATCAAATGCTAATTAGTAGGGAAATGAATCAACAAACTGTGGTATATTCATACTCTGAACTATTTCTCAGCAATAGAAAGAACAAGATAGGCTCACTTCTGGTTCAAGGTGGCAGAGCAGAAGAACATGTGCTTATCTCCTCCTGGGAGAGTACCAAAATTGCAACTAGTTGATGAACAATGATTGACAAGAGGATGCTAGAATGCTCCCCCTTACCCCCCCCAAAAGATATTCCACGTCCAAAGACAGAGAAGAAATTGCAGTGAGATGATAATGTGGGCGAGGGGGGGCGGCGGATCACGATAAAATCAAATCTCATACCCACTGGATAGGTGACCCACAAACAGGAGAACAATACCAAAAAAGCAAAAAAGTTCCCCAACTGTTGTGAATGTTCTGACCCCACATCAGTCTTCCCAGCCTGGGGATATGACAAAGGGACTAGGAATCCCCAGGGAATCTTAGCTTGAAGACCAGTGGGATTTGATTATAAGACTTCCACAAGACTAGGGGAAATAGAGACTCCAGTCTTGGAGGGGACAAATAAAATTTTGTGTGCATAAGACCCAGAGGAAAGGAGCAATGACCCTGCAGGAGACTGAGCCAAAACTACTTGCTAGTGTTTCAGAGTCTTCTATGGAGGTGTGGAATGGAGGGACTCATCACAGGGATGGGAGCACTGACAGACACAGTCCTGGAAGTTCCTCTTTGGTGTAAACCCTCTTGGAATTCACCATTAACCCTATCACAGAGCCCACAGATCCCAGGGCTGGGTTACCTCAGGCCAAACAACTAACAGGGAGGGAGCACAACCCCACCCATTAGCACATAATTGAATTAAAGCTTTCCTGACCAAAGGCCTGCCTACCAGAGCATGGCCTAGCTTTTCCCAG
>SJYW01042875.1:0-12789 GCA_006410735.1 Raphicerus campestris
AAATTGTTAACAATTTCCATGTGGAGAGATGCCAGAAGAATTTGAAGGGAGGTGTGTTTGAGACGACCTTAATAAATGAACTAGTTAAGATATTCTTTATCTAAATCTAGCTGTGATTTTAATTTAGACAAAGACAGTTTCAAAGAGAATCTTTCATTCCCTCGTCACTAAAGTGAAGCTTGGTGTGAGCAGGAGTTAGAGGGTCACATGGAGGATTCCCTTTGGGCAGGGCATGTGACCATAGAGCCTGGGAGGCAGTGGGTTTCCTCGCATCCAGCTTCCCTGACTGTCTCTGTTGTATGTCTGTCTCTGCTTCCCCAGCTCGGAGCTTGGTGTTTTCCCACCTAGCATCTTCTCTCCTGGGACTCTGGACCATCCGGGCATACAAAGCCAAACAGAAGTTTCAGGATCTGTTTGATGCATATCAGGATTTGCATTCAGGTCTGTAAGTTTCTGGAAATGATTTCAAGATGGATGTGCTGCTTTCTGAGGCTGACTTCCCTCTCAGGTGGTCTTGCTGGCCAGCACCTCTTTCTGTGTCACTCCCACATCCCCCTCTGCACACCTGCTTCCCCCACCTCTTCCTCTCAGCATCTCCTCAGTGCTCCCCTCTTCCCCGTCATCCCCTGATTTTCTCCCCTGACTGGCTTGCATGGTCCTCCCATCACTCTTCCCTAAAGAGATTTCTGTCTCTTTAGGGAAGGACTCAGTAAGCTTTTCTTTTTTGTAAAGGTCCAGGTAGAAAATACTGTAGGCTTTGTGTGCTATACTGTGTCTGATGCAACCACTCACCTTTGCTGTTGTAGCACAAAGACAGGCAGAGATACTATATCAGTGAATGGCTGTGTTCCAATAAAACTTTTTTTTCAGAACCAGGTGGTAGCTGTTCTTGTCCCCCAGGATGTAGTTTGTCAACTCTTTTCAGAGCATAGAGGGTAGCAGACATGATTGATGAAAACTAATTTCCTGATTTGCCGCCCATTTGATTATACTTTGTATCGATGAAGTTGTTTTTCCTAGGCAGAAAATTAAGAATTTCCTCTAAGACTATAAAATGCTGGTCAAACTTTCCAATCAATATTTTATTTTGAAGATAAAATGGCATTTTGAAAGCCACATGCAGATCCTGTTAGCTGATAGTCATGTAGATGCTGGTCCCTAAGAATAAACACTGCAGGGCCCTGTAATGAGNTTTTTGGGTTTTAGTTCTAAAAGGTCTTGTAGGTCTTCATAGAACTGTTCAACTTCAGCTTCTTCAGGGTTACTGGTTGGGGCATAGACTTGGATAACTGTGATATTAAATGGTTTGCCTTGGAAATGAACAAAGATCATTCTGTCGTTTTTGAGATTGCATCCATGTACTGCATTTCAGACTCTTCTGTTGACCATGATGGCTACTCCATTTCTTCTGAGGGATTCCAGGCCACAGTAGTAGATATAATGGTCATCTGAGTTAAATTCACCCATTCCAGTCCATTTTAGTTCGCTGCCATCTCTTGTTTGACCACTTTCAATTTGCCTTGATTCACGGACCTGACATTCCAGGTTCCTATGCAATATTGCTCTTTACTGCATCGGACCTTGCTTCTGTCACCAGTCACATCCACAGCTGGGCATTGTTTTTGCTTTGGCTCCATCCCTTCATTCTTTCTGGAGTTATTTCTCCACTGATCTCCAGTAGCATATTGGGTACCTACTGACCTGGGGAGTTCCTCTCAATATCCTATCATTTTGCCTTTTCTTACTGTTCATAGGGTTCTCAAGGCAAGAATACTGAAGTGGTTGCCGTTCCCTTCTCCAGTGGACCACATTCTATCAGACCTCTCCACCATGACCCACCCGTTTTTGGTTGCCCCGCAGGCATGGCTTGGTTTCACTGAGTTAGACAAGGCTGTGGTACTAGTGTGACACTGCTGTTGTTATTAAAAGCACAACCTTGGGAATAAGGCATAGTTGAGTCTCACACCCAGATCTATCACTTAGGCAGGTTTATATAGTTAATCTTGGAAAGTGAGTGCTCTTAATCCGTCAGTCTCTGGAGTTCTCATGAGAATTTCTTGAATCAATGCTTGTAAAGTACTAGCTGGTCATGACCAAAGGCACTAGAACCTTGAATATGAGGAAATTAAGAACTTATCCACAACTAGCAGGCCTCACATAGCTTGAATGGTCATCTGCAGCAGGGCTGTTACCCCGGGGTTCTCCTGCCTGGGAAGATCAGCAGTCCTTGTGGGGTCCATCTCCAAGTGTCCTCAGGGTTGAGGGAAACGCAGGCATCCATCATGTGAACTGTAGGGTTACATGTATCTGTGACTACACACTGACACCATGGCTGTGACATAGTCGCTTCAGGACAGCGAGCTCAGTGCTTGTGGGAAATGTGTTACTTTGGACAACACACCACCAGAGCCTTGACATCCCCTCTCCCCCTGTACTAGCTAGTTTTCTTGCAGACCCTCCATTTCACTCATCCTGGCATCCTGCTCAGCCCTAAAAGGAATTTGAGAGAATCAAGATGGCTTTTCATGGATCTAGATTCACCCAGCCTGTAACTCTTGGGCATGAGGTGGGATAGCTGATAGAGTGTTTGAGTTCCCTGGTGTTCAAGACTGAGATGACACCTGGTTTCTAAAATTGACCCCACCCTCCATCCCTGCTGGAAAGAATCAGCTGCACTTTGATCTCCTGACAGGGAAGCAGGTGAGGGAGGCCACACTGAAAAGTTCATTCCAGATCTCTCCCTGGGTGAACAGCCACATCTACTTCCTTCTCAAAAGATTTGTCTGTGATGAATACTGCTGATGTCACCTCATTTGCTCAGGAAATGAAAGTCTCATTCTAGTCAGTTTTCTGTGCTCTCTGGAGCTGGACTCTTGCCATTCTCCTGACATGGTGATGAGCCCTGGAGTTCATCTACATCATCCCTGTGAGCACCCTGCATCCAGACTGAGCTCACGGGATGGGTTGGGACACCTGTTGGGCTGCAGAAAAGGTTTGAACAGAGTTACTAGCCTTTATTATTTGAAGTATGAGCTTGATCTGAGTTTATGTTGCTCTTTTAAGCATAAAGTTATAGGAAGTTAAAAAGTAAAGAGAGCAGTGTGGATGCTGGAATGAGAACACAGATACACAACTGGATGATCAAAAGCAACCACTGAGCCACTTTCAGCTCTTTGCCTAAACAAAGTACAAAGGGGGAAGTGTTAGATCATATTGAGGTTCAGAGGTCCATCAGGGCAGTTATAAAAACATCCATCAGGTTCCCAGAGTGGAATTCAAGGCTGTTCAGAGACTCCTTATCTGCTGGGTCCTGAGGGCACAAGGGCGGTGCAGTACCATGTGCTGAATGACCCGCACAGAGGCTCCTGGTGCAGGTGTAGGGAGAGGCCCAGGGTGGGGAAGGCGGCAGACTATCTGCTCTCCTTACTCGTCTCACCCTGTCCAGTGTCTGGCTTTGGTCCTGGGTGGGGGATGTACTGACTCTATCCCAGCCCTTAGGTTACTCATCTGAGGTGGAGACAGCATGCAGGTAGCTCAGTGTGGTGAGGATTCTAATGAGGAATTAAATTTTAGAATGCCACTGATTCAAAAATTAGTGAATGATAATTCTTCACCCGTGAAAAGTAATGAAATATTTCCATTTTCAGCAACATGAATCAATTTAGAGAATGATATTCTTAGTAAAGTAAGTCAGAGAAAGACAAATATGGTATCACTTATACATGGAACCTAAAAATAATACTATAAATCTATATACAAAATAGAAATAGATTTAGAGACATAGAAAACATACTTACAGTTACTGCCAGAGTCCAGCTCCAGCAGCCAGGGAATCAACCTGAAGAGATGGGTGGTGTTGGCGAGAAACGAGGCAGCCTCTCAGTTTTCTTGGACTGCCTATTTATTTCAAGCCTAAGGCTCTCTTCTATAATTTTACAAAAGCATTAGGTCAGAGGTTTGACATTTTCAGTTCCCCCTGACCCAGATTTGTTGTCTCCATAAATCATCGTTGCCCCTCAAAAGGAGTTTCTGCCTCAGCGATTCTCTTATCTACTTCTCATGTGTCCTTGTGAATACATAGTAACTCATGCTAATGTCTGGGCTGCATACCACATTCCTCAGTTTATTTCTTATCTTTCTAAATTCCGTTTGCCCCTAGTATCCTAAGCTCACTATTTCTTAAAAAGGGCTTCTAGCTATTAATATCTTTAAAGTTCCTAATCTCTATAAGCTATAGTAGAATATGCTAACATTACAACATTCCTTAAATCTTTAGCTTCTAACTATTTTAATTATTCCTAAGCCTTAAATTCAGCAAACTCCTTTGCCATAAACACTTTCCTCACAAATAGGCTTCAGATAGCAATTCCTCCCATGGCCTCAAGCTGCGGCCTACGTGTTCACCCTGGAATACTCTTTTGTAAAAGTCCTTGAACAAATGTCAATGATTAACTTTGTGAATTATTTTCTAAGCACAGCTGCAGAAGGCTTTGTGCCTTCTCATGCTCCTCTCAAGAACAATAAGCACCTTAATATTCTTTTCAGTCAACTCAGCTGAGGAGAGGAAAAAACAAGTCAGAATCACAAGGCCTAACTCCTTCATCCTGGGTCCATGCCTGCGGGACAAGGAGAGGGAGTTGGGACCATGCCTCCATTTTGTCAGTAATGCCTAACATGGCTCCCAACAAGTTACCAAAGGAGAGTGGGAGGGAGGGAGGAACAAATTTGAAATATGGGATTAATAGACATACTACTATTTGTCAAATAAATAAGCAACAAGCATTTACTATAAAGCATAGGGAATTTTATTCAGTATCTTGTAATAACCTATAATGGAATATAATCAGAAAAAAAGTAAATGAATGCTTATATTATATACCTGAAATTACCACATTATTGTAAGTCAACTATACTTCAATATATTTTTTTTTAAATTGTTAACAATTTCCATGTGGAGAGATGCCAGAAGAATTTGAAGGGAGGTGTGTTTGAGACGACCTTAATAAATGAACTAGTTAAGATATTCTTTATCTAAATCTAGCTGTGATTTTAATTTAGACAAAGACAGTTTCAAAGAGAATCTTTCATTCCCTGGTCACTAAAGTGAAGCTTGGTGTGAGCAGGAGTTTGAGGGTCACATGGAGGATTCCCTTTGGGCAGGGCATGTGACTACAGAGCCTGGGAGGCAGTGGGTTTCCTCGCATCCAGCTTCCCTGACTGTCTCTGTTGTATGTCTGTCTCTGCTTCTCCAGCTCGGAGCTTGGTGTTTTCCCACCTAGCATCTTCTCTCCTGGGACTCTGGACCATCCAGGCATACAAAGCCAAACAGAAGTTTCAGGATCTGTTTGATGCATATCAGGATTTGCATTCAGGTCTGTAAGTTTCTGGAAATGATTTCAAGATGGATGTGCTGCTTTCTGAGGCTGACTTCCCTCTCAGGTGGTCTTGCTGGCCAGCACCTCTTTCTGTGTCACTCCCACATCCCCCTCTGCACACCTGCTTCCCCCACCTCTTCCTCTCAGCATCTCCTCAGTGCTCCCCTCTTCCCCGTCATCCCCTGATTTTCTCCCCTGACTGGCTTGCATGGTCCTCCCATCACTCTTCCCTAAAGAGATTTCTGTCTCTTTAGGGAAGGACTCAGTAAGCTTTTCTTTTTTGTAAAGGTCCAGGTAGAAAATACTGTAGGCTTTGTGTGCTATACTGTGTCTGATGCAACCACTCACCTTTGCTGTTGTAGCACAAAGACAGGCAGAGATACTATATCAGTGAATGGCTGTGTTCCAATAAAACTTTTTTTTCAGAACCAGGTGGTAGCTGTTCTTGTCCCCCAGGATGTAGTTTGTCAACTCTTTTCAGAGCATAGAGGGTAGCAGACATGATTGATGAAAACTAATTTCCTGATTTGCCGCCCATTTGATTATACTTTGTATCGATGAAGTTGTTTTTCCTAGGCAGAAAATTAAGAATTTCCTCTAAGACTATAAAATGCTGGTCAAACTTTCCAATCAATATTTTATTTTGAAGATAAAATGGCATTTTGAAAGCCACATGCAGATCCTGTTAGCTGATAGTCATGTAGACGCTGGTCCCTAAGAATAAACACTGCAGGGCCCTGTAATGAGAGCAGAAGGGGCTGGAAACAGTGTGAGCTGTGTTCTCTGCTGTTAGAGAGCTGGGAACAGTCGATCCTGTGAGAGGATGATCTTCACACTGAGGCCCAGAACTGCAGGGAACACATCAACAAGATGATTTTCCATCTTCCTTCTTGTGATTGTACTTCTGTTGAATCATCTATGGGTTGATATTTTAAACACATGCTTCCTAGACTGATTCCTGTGTGTCTCATACATTGTCTTGTGTTAGAACCTAGTTTTCTGGAATCTTCAGGTTCCTTGAGTGTGTGACTTTGCTGCCCTATCTCATGTAAAATCTGTATCTCAGCTGAGAAAATGCTCTCCCTCATGCGAAGCAGCTAACATGGTTTTTCTATTTATGCATTATGCTTATTATGTTTCACAAATCCAGAGGCGTGGTTCCTGCTTTTGACGACATCCCGATGGCTCGCTGTGTATCTAGATGTCACCTGTGCCATCTTCATCACTGCTGCTGCCTTTGGGGCCCTGATCCTGGTAGAATGTAAGTATAGATGTGAATATTTGTAGTATGTTTCCAGTTTATAGCTTTGTTTGTAGTTATTAAACTCTTGCTCTCTTGTCTAATATGTACTGTTTGGCTGTAATGAATTAAAGTGTTTGCAGCATGTGACTCCATAGTGGTCCCTGTGAAGTCATTTGTGTCTTGATGAGAACTTTTATCTTTTTTACCATTTACTTATTTATAATAGTTCCTTGTTGAGACCTCTTTAGAAGAAATTTGATTGGCATGTGGTTGATTTNAAGTGTTTGCAGCATGTGACTCCATAGTGGTCCCTGTGAAGTCATTTGTGTCTTGATGAGAACTTTTATCTTTTTTACCATTTACTTATTTATAATAGTTCCTTGTTGAGACCTCTTTAGAAGAAATTTGATTGGCGTGTGGTTGATTTATGAAGTGTTAGCTTCAGGTGTACAGCCAAGTCAATCTGTTATACATATATCCACTTTTAAAAGACTCTTTTCCCATACCCCATGAACATTAGGGTGCATGTATCATATTTTAGTAATTTGCTTTTTAATTAATATTTCAAATAAATTGTCCTTTTGAAAAGAATTTCTGTTTTGGACTTTCAGAATCTTTAAGAACAAAGACCAGATATGAAAGTGTCTTCAGCTGACCTGTGGTGCCTTAGGCCCTTGCTTTGGCTGGCTCAGACCATTGTTTTAAATTTTATTGGTTTACACTACTGTCTTAGTTTACAGTGTGTAGCAAAATGAATCTGCTCTATGTGTATATATATCCCCTCTCTTTAATATTATTTTCTATATAGGTAATTACAGAATTCCCAGTACTTTACATTAGTTTCTTATTAGTTATCTATTTTAATTTTTTATGTATAGTAGTATGTATATGTCAATCATAATCTTTCAGTTTATCCCTCCCCTCCCTTATCCCCTGGTAAGCATGAGTTTATTTTTTACATCTATGACTCTACTTCTGTTTTCTAGATAAGTTCATTTTTAGTCTTTTGTTGGATTCCACATATAAGCAATATCATATTCCATATTTCTCTGTGTTCTGTACATCACTCAGTATGAAAATCTTTAGGTCTATCCATGTTGCTGCAAATGGCATTATTTCACCCTTTGTTATGGTTGGATAATATCCCATTGTGTATATGATACCACATCTTCCTTTTCCATTGCTCTGTTGATGGACATTTAGGTTGCTTCCATGTCCTGGCTATTGTGAATAGTGCTGCAGTGAACATTAGGGTGCATGTATCTTATGAAATTATGGTTTCCTCTGGATATATGCCCAGGAGTGAGATTGCTGGATCACATGATAGCTCTGGTTTTAGTTTTTAAAGGAACCTCCATATTGCTCTCCATAGTAGCTGTAAAGTTTATATTCCCACCAATAGTGTAGGAAAGTTCCCTTTTCTTCACATTTTCTCCAGCATTTGTTTGCAGATTATTTGATGAGGTCATACTGACTAGTGTGAGGTGAGACCTCACTATAGTTTTGATTTGCACTTCACTAATAATTGGGAAAAAAAAAGTTATGACCAACCTAGATAGCATATTCAAAAGCAGAGACATTACTTTGCCAACAAAGGTCCATCTAGTCAAGGCTATGATTTTTCTAGTGGTCATGTATGGATGTGAGCGTTGGACTGTGAAGAAAACTGAGCACCGAAGAATTGAGGCTTTTGAACTGTGGTGTTGGAGAAGACTCTTGAGAGTCTCTTGGACTGCAAGGAGGTCCAACTAGTCCATTCTAAAGGAGATCAGTCATGGGTGTTCTTTGGAAGGACTGAGGCTAAAGCTGAAACTCCAGTACTTTGGCCACCTCATGCGAAGAGTTGACTCGTTGGAAAAGACCCTGATGCTGGGAGGGATTGGGGGCAGGAGGAGAAGAGAACGACAGAGGATGAGATGGCTGGATGGCATCACTGAATCGATGGACGTGAATCTAAGTGAACTCCGGGATTTGGTGATGAACAGGGAGGCCTGGTGTGCTGCAGTTCTTGGAGTCACAAAGAGTCGGACATGACTGAGCAACTGAACTGAACTGAACTGAATAATTATAGATGTTGACCATCTTCTCATGTGCTTTTTGGCCGTCTATGTATTTGTTGGAGAATGTCTGTTTTAATCTTCTGCCCATTTTTTGATTGGGATTTTTGTTTTAATATTGAGCTGCATGAACTGTGTATGTATTTTAGAGAGTAATCCNTCTTCACCTTAAATGGAGAAGGATATAGCAACCCACTCCAGTGTTCTTGCCTGGAGAATCCCAGGGAGCCTGGTGGGGACTTGGGGGGCTGGAATGGGGAGTTATTTGTTTAATGGGTATAGAATTTCAGTTTTACAAGGCAAACAAAAGATTCTCGTTGCACACCATGTGGATGTACTGAACATTAACTGCCCACTTAAAAATGGTGAAGTAATTTTATGTTATGTTAACTTTATCATAATTAACATGTAAGATAGCATCTGTGTCTTGCTTTGTAATTTGAGGTCTGTATCTCACAGTACCTTGAGACTTTATGAAATCAAGGAGTATCTNAAAAATGGTGAAGTAATTTTATGTTATGTTAACTTTATCATAATTAACATGTAAGATAGCATCTGTGTCTTGCTTTGTAATTTGAGGTCTGTATCTCACAGTACCTTGAGGCTTTATGAAATCAAGGAGTATCTTATTTTCATCTTTGTTACCAAGATGGTGGCATTTTGCAGGACATAGAGAGGGTCCCCAGGGACTGCTGTCTATGAGGGTGAGTAACACACAGGTGTGAGCAGCAAGTAACCAGAACATACACACAAGACTACTATGTAAACAACGGAAAGAACTGCTCTTTAATGCTTTCCACCACAACCCCCCTAGTTGACTATAGCTATAATTTAATCAATGATACCCTTGTAACATGAAAATAAATATTCAACTTATTGCCAGATTGATACCCAGTGAGCAGCTTCAGTTAGTTGTAGCACTAAAGGTGACTCATAATTATTTCCAGTTCCACTATAGATCAGAAAGAGGCTGAGGACTGTTTTGTCGGGAAAACGTTAACCACAGCTCTTGATACACTGCTGTCCCTGAGAGCACTGTAGGTGATGTTAGCATACTCTCAGACAATGTGTCTGTCAGATTTCCTGTTGTAAATGTGATTCTATTAACTTGCAGTTGCCTTAAATTTTCCCTAAAGTGGTAAAATAGGAATTATTTAAGAAACTGTGTAGTACAACTTAAGAACATAATAGATTCTATTCTACCTTCTTAAAATCTGCAAAAAAATAGGATTATAGAGATTCTTTTTTTTAATATAAATTTATTTATTTTAATTGGAGGCTAATTACTTTACAATATTGTATTGGTTTTGCCATACATCAACATGAACCTGCCATGGGTGTACACATGTAATGTTTGAGGGCAAATTGAATTTGGAAACTGAATTAATAGCTGTGGTAACTTGACTTTGATTTCTGACTTGGTCCACTTTCTGTATCACCATTAGCTGCATTTCTGTGTTTGGAGATGATGCCCGGGCAGTGTGTTCATGAAATCATTCTATTCTACCTGTGAACATCCCAAGTTCCCTCTCCTACTAACCTGCTTCACCCCATCACTCTGGGTCTCCCCTTTGGTGCTGGATTTGATTGAAAAGGGCTGCGGTGGGGGATGTGGGAGTGAGCCTGCCCAGCAGAAATGGGACTTTATTCTCTTTGCATTGTTTCCTCTGCTATCTTGATTCCTGAACATTAGGCTCAATAGGAAAGTGTAGTAGATACTACATGGGATTCTAATTCATGGAAGAAATAGCAAGTAAAAATAAAGACCTAAAATCAGGTAAATAGCACCTTACTCTTCCCGGTTAGATTCTGAACACTGCATTTTTCATTTAGATGGTTTTTTGACTGATATAATGATTTTAGAGTTCTGGGCATTTATAGAGTTTTAAAGCATTTTCCAGCTCTTGAGATAGATTGGTTTTGATTTCTTAGTTTTTTCGTGCTCAGAGGTCTTACTTGTATAATACACTTTTAGAGATGCTTAGTGGATCTTGCTGTAATGTGCAAAAATATAAGTTTCCCACATGTTCTCCTTTTTTACATAGTATCTCCTCAGCAACCCCTCCCCTCACTCCCAGGTTGTCCCACTTCTCCTGCCAGCTTCCTCATTCCTTGTGACTCCCACTGTGGTGTCAGGGCCAGCAGCACCTGCATCACCTTGGAGTTTCTTAGAAATGCAGAGTCTCAGGCTCACCCAGCCCTCTTGATTCAGCATTGCATTTGAACGTGACCTCTTGGTAAAGTCCTTTCTCTCCCATAGACATTTCTGATGAGTGATAACCTGTGATTTCCATTAAATGTCCTTCGATAGTTTGAAATTGAGCTCAAGAGTTACCCAATGCCCTGTTATGACTCAGCATGAGGCTCTAGAAAGTTCTGTGCCACTTACCCTGTAGATGTATGTATTTTCATATTCTTCAAATTTTACCTTTACATTATAATTCAACTCTGTGTGATTCTACTGTATTTCGTTGCATCCTCTCAGTGGAGTCCGTCCTCATCACAGGCAGTTTTCACCCTGCTCCCACCTTCCCCACAGCAGCCTCCTGCAAGGATTTCCCACAGGATCAGCCCTACCTGGACATGGAGTCAGAGAGCCCAGCGCAGCAGCGTATATGCAGCTCTTTCATCACCGCATAGGATCAATAAGGAGCCTTGCTCCCTGAGCAGGCCATGAGATCTCTTTGGCTCATTTCCCAGGAACCATTGCCCCACTTACCTTCAGGTTCTCTTCCTGCCTGGCAGTAGGTGCCGGTTCTTCCTGCTGACAGTCAGCCCAGCTGACCTCAAGTACTCTCTCTGCCCAGTGATGTCATCCCTCTTGTCCCATTCACTGTGTTATATGTACTCATGTCCAGATCATGCTTTGACTCTCTGGCCACAAGAAAGATCTCTATGGTAAGCCTGTTCCTTTAACTGCAGCTATACCTCTCCCTACTTTTTCTGTTTTAGCTACACAGAGACATGATAGGATACCAGGCCATCCGGGTTTAAGGAGTTCATCAGTAGAATGGAAACGAGGCTGACAGGCGTGGGTTTGACTCTTATCCTGTGACTTAATGGACTCTTAAATTTCAGGCAGACTAATTAAGCCTTACTTTTCTCTTTTGAAAAATGGAATCGATAAGACCTAACATTGACTTGTCGTATGACTTAAACAAGATAAGACATGTATAGCACCCAGCACAGGGATCAGAGTAAATGCTTGGACAATGATGGTTGTAGTTTTCATACTGTATAAAATGATCATAACCACTTACATAGTGAAAGTTGTTGTCTGTCCCATGAGAATGAGGTGTTGGCCATTTGAAGTTGTATTCGTGGATATGGGATTCATCTGCTATGTTTGTCTTTGTCCAGCTTATCATATGCTTAAATAATATGATAATAGATCTTCCATAAATTTCTATGGCCTGATTAAAAATCTCAGCTTCCTATGGAAACTTCTTTGTCTTAGGATTCCACAGGTAACACAAATAAGACAAAGTCAAGTCCAGTATAGATACTGCTGTCAACGTATACAGTCCAGTTGAAGAAAGAAGAAAATAGCTATATTCATTTTGTAAGCTAGAAGGCAGTCAGAATTTTTATAGAAGTTTAGGAAAAGGTAATGTCTGTTAGTATTGGGATAAGCACACGGGAGGACAGGGAGAGCATTTCTGAAGGATTAGGCATGTGAGACAGACTTAGTGATATATGATTAGGGTTTCAGCAGGTGGAAATGCATGTGAAAGGCATTCTGGGAGGTGAGACCAGCATGAGCAAAGACAAGACATATTTTCTCATTCAACCCTCAAAATTCCTTAGTGACTCCAAGGAAGCTGACTCATGAACATGAAGGATGGAGAGGTCAGTTGGGACAGTTTTGTAGAAGAGACATCCTGGGGTAGAATGACACAGAGCTGACCTTTGGGAATTTAATCTGAGAAGTGAGTGCACATGGACCAGAGTGGACAGGTGGAGAGGTGGGGCAGGGAACCAGGAACTGTCATGCCTCCAATAAAGATGTCCTGGGAAAATGGCTCTGCTTTTTGTAATCAAGGTAATGTCAATTAAAACAAAGCTGTAACACTGAGGTTTGTGAACTTACAGGGAAATGGATGAAAGTAGAAAA
>SJYW01042875.1:16600-54212 GCA_006410735.1 Raphicerus campestris
GTATGTGCAGAGGAAGCAGGATGGGGCTATTTCTCCATGTGCTAATAGAAGCTGGGAGCTGGAGTCAGGTCCCCCTGCTGAGGTGACACTGCAGGAACAGCAAGTCAGATAGAACATTAGCTCTGTCCCACTGTCAGTCTCCTTCTAGTGCCCACTTCCTGGCAGAACCTTAAAAAAGGCCAGCTCGCCAAAGAGCCTCTGGAATGTGACTTGCAGAGACCCAACGTGTGCATCACAGGTGAGAGTTTAGAAAGGAAGGCAAATCAAGGCTGAGGGACTGTAGATAAACAATCAGCAAGTCTCTTGCACAGTAGGTCTTGGCACTGCACATGCAGTAGGCTCCAAGCTTTGGTCTCTGGACATCTGTCTAGTATCTTCCCTCCAGATTTGATTGGCTCCTTCCTCTCAGTAATTTAATATTTATTTCCTTATCATCTTTTCCTTCTTCCCTCTATTCATTATCTCTTTTCATCTTCTCTTTGTTGTTTCCCTCTGATGCTGGCTGAGTTTCAGTAAATGTTAGGATGTAGCTTTACAAAATGATATAGAAACCATGGCTCAAAGGAAAACCTTTGGCTGCATATAATCCCAAAAGACTGTGTTTGTCACTCAGTCATGTCTGACTCTGTGTGACACCATGGACTGTAGCCTGCCAGGCTCCTCTGTCCATGGGATTCTCCAAGCAAGAATACTGGAGTGGGCAGCCATTCCCTTCTGCAGGGAATCTTCCTGACTCAAGGACTGAACCCAGGCCTTCTGCATTGCAGACAGATTCTTTACCATCTGAGCCACAAAGGAAGTCAGTCCCAAAAGAATGCAAGATATATTTAAGTATTTTGATGGTCCACACAAAATAGGTAATAATCGATAATAAACAGTAACATCCAAACTTCCTTATGCCTTATGATAATGGAACTGTCTCTTTTGATTTCTGGACAGTTTCTAAACTATCACTCCCTTTCCTCCCCCTCCCCACACACTTCACATGCTTTGTCTGATGGATCATCAGTGGGAACACTGAGTAGATATCAGGTTGTCAGCATTGAAACAGTGCCTGTAGCCTCACTCACCGAGCTGGACATACAGAGAAGTGAGCTCCAAGGAGGCCAACGAGAGGAGTGGGGCTTCCCCAGCCAAAGGGATCCTCTAGGCTCCAGCGGTGGAGCCAGTTGTCTGGACTAGAGCAACTCGGTAGGAAGCCGACTCCACCTGAAAACTTTCAAGAGGGACTGGGTTAAATTCTAAGACTACAGGACAGTAGCTCAAATTCCAGAAATGTTTTTTAGCACCTGGTATTCCTGGACCCTCATTTTGTGTTCTTGCATGCTAATTGGAAAAGTAGCCTTTCATTTCTACTTTTTCCTTGTTGCTTTGTTTTTCTTACCTCTTAGCACTGTATATTTTGAAGACTGACCCCAAAGCGTCTTTCTTCCATAACAAATAAATGATGCTACAAAATTTACCTGTTTCAAACCCTTTATCAGGCTTTAGAGGCAGCAACAGAAAGATGGCTTGATCTCCAGCTCAGTTAGGTATCATTTCAAATAAATTCTTTTTTCCTAAATGTACCCTGCAGCTTTATTTTTGGGTTTTGATATTCCATCATTAATCACAGCAGGTTATTTTTATTATCTAATTCTTACAAATACTGTCACCTTGAAATGTGTGATTGGCTAGGGAAACAGTAAGGAATGACAGAATTTGGAAAGCATGACCTCTGGTCATTTCTAAGACTTATCCCTCAGCACCTGATCCATAGATGTGAACATCTGTATCCCTTGAACCAATCAGCTTTGTTGCTGTTATCAAAATATGTTCAATTTTTTTAATGCTTTACTTACTTGTGTGTGTTACTTGCTCAGTCATGTCCGACTCTTTGCAACCTCATGAACTGTAGCCCACCAGGTGCCTCTGTCCATGGGATTGTCCAGGCAAGAATACTGGAGTGGGTTGCCATTCCCTTCTCCACAGAATCTTCCCAACCCATAGACTGAACCTGGGTCTCTCACATTGCAGGCAGATTCTTTACCATCTGAGCCCCCAGGGAGGCCTATCTCCTGGTAAATTTCTATAATCTTAAGTTTTTCTCGATTAGTCAGTGTCTTTGAACAAATCTTTACGTGGTTTAACAAAGCAATTTACACTCTGGTCCCTCCCCACCTTTCTAGTTTATTCCCCACTCTTCTCCCTTCTTCCTTCAGAACTAAAACCACATTGATGGTCTTCAGTTCTACAAATGAAGTGTTCCCTCTCTCTCACAGTTGTGACTTCCCTTGGCTGAGACTAAGGTGCCTGCAGTGGAAATGGTGAGATGATTGGATTTGAGGGAAATGAGGAAGTGGAGCCAAGTGATGGATTCAATGTGGGATCTGAGAGGGGAGAGAGGAGTCGATGCTGGTCTCTGGGTGTGGAGACTGAGCATCTGGGTGAATGGGGAAGACGGAGGCAGAAGGGAAGTGGAAGGGTTTTCTTTGAAGTCTGTCACCTTTGCAATGACTGAACTTGTTTTCCATGATGACCTTGTCCTTCACTGTGGAGGAACCCTTCCCACTCCTGTGTGGGGAGACCTTCAATTTAAGGTCTGCCTGGTTGAGGTCATCAGTGAAATCACAGGGAGGTCCCACCAGGATATATAAACTCAGCCGCTTGTTTATATCTTGGTTCGAACTGGTTGTGGTTGCTGATTCCTCTGGTAGGAATGGCACGATCAGACCTTAGGGGACTAAGGGACTTGCATCTCCCAGCTTCAGAGTCGGGGATTGTCCTCTGTGCTCCATCCATCCCAGGTGTAAACTTTATGTTTTGTTTTAGAGCTTCTGACTACCAGTTGGTTTTTAATTCAGCAAATCATCACAAATAACAAATAGTGTTCCTTTTCTAACCTTTGATTTTTGAATCAGTTTTCTTTTTCATTGCTTTCTTTAGAAATACAGGCCTACCTTGCTTTATTGCAATTCCCAGATAATCTTTTTTGTTTTGTTTTCAATAAAAAGTTCGTGAAGCAAGTCGAGAAAATCTACAGGTACCATTTTTCCAACAGCCTTTGCTCACTCCATGTCTGTGTCACCTTTTGGTAATTCTCACAGTATGTCAAACTTTTTCACTATCATTACATTTGTTATGGTGATCTGTGATCAGTGATTTTGGTATTACTTGCTGAAGTCTCCAATGATGTTTAGTATTTTTTAGCAATAGTTTATTTATTTTTTTGCTTTATTTTATTTTAATTGAAGGATAATTGCTTTACATAATTTTGTTGTTTTCTGTCAAGAATCATCCATGGGTATGCCCACGAGCAAGNATTTCAAATAAATTCTTTTTTCCTAAATGTACCCTGCAGCTTTATTTTTGGGTTTTGATATTCCATCATTAATCACAGCAGGTTATTTTTATTATCTAATTCTTACAAATACTGTCACCTTGAAATGTGTGATTGGCTAGGGAAACAGTAAGGAATGACAGAATTTGGAAAGCATGACCTCTGGTCATTTCTAAGACTTATCCCTCAGCACCTGATCCATAGATGTGAACATCTGTATCCCTTGAACCAATCAGCTTTGTTGCTGTTATCAAAATATGTTCAATTTTTTTAATGCTTTACTTACTTGTGTGTGTTACTTGCTCAGTCATGTCCGACTCTTTGCAACCTCATGAACTGTAGCCCACCAGGTGCCTCTGTCCATGGGATTGTCCAGGCAAGAATACTGGAGTGGGTTGCCATTCCCTTCTCCACAGAATCTTCCCAACCCATAGACTGAACCTGGGTCTCTCACATTGCAGGCAGATTCTTTACCATCTGAGCCACCAGGGAGGCCTATCTCCTGGTAAATTTCTATAATCTTAAGTTTTTCTCGATTAGTCAGTGTCTTTGAACAAATCTTGACGTGGTTTAACAAAGCAATTTACACTCTGGTCCCTCCCCACCTTTCTAGTTTATTCCCCACTCTTCTCCCTTCTTCCTTCAGAACTAAAACCACATTGATGGTCTTCAGTTCTACAAATGAAGTGTTCCCTCTCTCTCACAGTTGTGACTTCCCTTGGCTGAGACTAAGGTGCCTGCAGTGGAAATGGTGAGATGATTGGATTTGAGGGAAATGAGGAAGTGGAGCCAAGTGATGGATTCAATGTGGGATCTGAGAGGGGAGAGAGGAGTCGATGCTGGTCTCTGGGTGTGGAGACTGAGCATCTGGGTGAATGGGGAAGACGGAGGCAGAAGGGAAGTGGAAGGGTTTTCTTTGAAGTCTGTCACCTTTGCAATGACTGAACTTGTTTTCCATGATGACCTTGTCCTTCACTGTGGAGGAACCCTTCCCACTCCTGTGTGGGGAGACCTTCAATTTAAGGTCTGCCTGGTTGAGGTCATCAGTGAAATCACAGGGAGGTCCCACCAGGATATATAAACTCAGCCGCTTGTTTATATCTTGGTTCGAACTGGTTGTGGTTGCTGATTCCTCTGGTAGGAATGGCACGATCAGACCTTAGGGGACTAAGGGACTTGCATCTCCCAGCTTCAGAGTCGGGGATTGTCCTCTGTGCTCCATCCATCCCAGGTGTAAACTTTATGTTTTGTTTTAGAGCTTCTGACTACCAGTTGGTTTTTAATTCAGCAAATCATCACAAATAACAAATAGTGTTCCTTTTCTAACCTTTGATTTTTGAATCAGTTTTCTTTTTCATTGCTTTCTTTAGAAATACAGGCCTACCTTGCTTTATTGCAATTCCCAGATAATCTTTTTTGTTTTGTTTTCAATAAAAAGTTCGTGAAGCAAGTCGAGAAAATCTACAGGTACCATTTTTCCAACAGCCTTTGCTCACTCCATGTCTGTGTCACCTTTTGGTAATTCTCACAGTATGTCAAACTTTTTCACTATCATTACACTTGTTATGGTGATCTGTGATCAGTGATTTTGGTATTACTTGCTGAAGTCTCCAATGATGTTTAGTATTTTTTAGCAATAGTTTATTTATTTTTTTGCTTTATTTTATTTTAATTGAAGGATAATTGCTTTACATAATTTTGTTGTTTTCTGTCAAGAATCATCCATGGGTATGCCCACGAGCAAGAAATTATTTTTTAAATTAAGGTCTGTACATTGTTTTCCCAGGCATAATGCTAACTGCACACTTGCTAGGCTACAGTGTAGTCTAAACATAACTTTTATACAGCCTGGCAAGCCAGAAATTTTGTATAACTGACTTTATTGTGATATTCACTATACTCTGGTGTTCGGGAACTGAACCCCCAATATCTCCAACGGATCCCTGTACCTCTTTCCTTTCTGGAAAGCAGGCGACTCTCTGTTCTGAAAGCTCTAATGTAGGCATGAAACAAGTCAACCTGTTGCAAAATGTGACGCTGCAGACAGGCAGCCAGCTTCGGGGAGGGGCTGGAGAAATGACAGATACTGATGAAGGGCATATCCAACAGGGCTGCCACCGTGAAGTCCTGTGGGTCTAGGTGCTGAAGGTGTTGTTGTTTAGTTGCTAAGTTGTGTCTGACTTTTGTGCCACCCCATGGATGGTAGCCTGCCAGGCTCGTCTGACCATGGGGATTCTCTAGGCAAGAATAATGGCGTGGGCTGCCATTTCTTGTAACAAGTACATTTTGTTGCACTGGTGAACATATTTGCACAAAGGCAGAAAGGTATGGTTTGTGTGTGTGTGTGTGTGTGTGTGTGTGTGTGTGTGTGTGTGTGTGTGTGCATGCATTCCGTTTATTTTAGATTATGTTTTCTGTTCCCATAAGGGTTGGTTTTGTTTTGTTGTTGTTCAGTTGCTTAGTCATTTCTGACCCCTGATGACCCAATGTGCTGCAGCACACTAGGCTTCCCTGTCCTTCACCATCTCTTAGGGTTTGCTTGAACTCATGTCCATTGAGTCAGTGATGTCACCTACCATCTCATCATCCCCTGTTCCTCCTTCCCTCAGTCTTTCCCAGCATCAGGGCCGTTTCTAATGAGTTGGCTCATCACATCAGACGGCCAAAGTATTGGAGCTTCAGCTTCAGCATCAGTCCTTCCAATGAATATTCAGGGTTGATTTCCTTTAGAATTAACTGGTTTGATCTCCTTGCAGTCCTAGGGACTTTTAAGTCTTCTCTAATACTGTAGTTCCAAAGCATGAGTTCTTCAGCACTCAGCTTTCTTTATAGTCCAACCCTCACATCCATTCATGACTACTGGAAAAACCATACCTTTGACTATACAGATCTTCATCAGCAAAGCAATGTTTCTGCTTTTTAATACACTGTCTAGATTTGTCACAGCTTTTTTTCCAAAGAGTAAATATCTTTTAATTTTAAGGCTGCAGTCACTCTCTGCAGTGATTTTGGAGCCCAAGAAGATAAAATCTGTCACGGTTTCCACTGTTTCCTAATCTATTTGCCATGAAGTGATGGGACTGTATGCCATGATCTTAGTTTTCTGAATGTTGAGTTTAAGCCAGCTATTTCACTCTCCTCTTTTGCCTTCATCAAGAGGCTCTTTATTTCCTCTTTGTCTTCTGCCATAAGGGTGGTGTTATCTGAATATTTGAAGTTTTTGATATTTCTCTCAGCAACCTTGATTCCAGCTTGTTCTTCATCCAGCCCAGCATTTCACATGATGCACTTGGCTTAGAAGTTAAATAAGCAAGATGACAATATACAGCCTTGACGTACACCTTTCCCAATTTTGAACCAGTCTGTTTTTTCATATCCAGTTCTAACTATTGCTTCTTGTCCTGCATATGGATTTCTCAGGATGCAGGTAAGGTCTGGTATTTCCATCTCTTAAAGAATAATTTTCCACAGTTTGTTGTGATCCACATGGTCAATGGCTTTAGCATAGTCAATGAAGCAGAAGGTGATATTTTTCTGGAATCCTCTTGCTTTTTCTATGGTCCAACAGATGTTGGCAATTTGATCCCTGGTTCCTCTGCCTTTTTAAATCCAGCTTGTACATCTGGAAGTTCACAGTTCACATCCTGTTGAAGCTTAGCCTGAATGATTTTGAGTATTACTTTGCTAGCATGTGAAATGTGTACCTTGTGCAATAGTTTGAACATTCTTTGGCACTGGAATGTAAACCAACCTTTTCCAGTCCTGTGGCTACTGCTGATTTTTCCAAATTTGCTGGCATATTGAGTGCAGCACTTTCACAGCATCATCTTTCAGGATTTGAAATAGCTCAGCTGAAATTCCATCACCTACACAAGCTTTGTTCATAGTGATGCTTCTTAAGGCCCACTTGACTTTGCACTTCACAATGTCTGGCTGTAGGTGAGAGATCACACCATCATGGTTATCTGGGTCATTAAGATCTTTTTTATATAATTCTTCTGTGTAATCTTGCCACCTCTTCTTAATATCTTCTGCTTCTGTTAGGTCCATACCATCTTTGCCCTTTATTGTGCCCATCTTTGCATGAAATGTTTCCTTGTTATCTCTGATTTTCTTGAAGAGATCTCTAGTCTTTCCCATTCTATTATCTTCCTCTATTTCTTTGTATTGATCTCCAAGGATGGCTTTCTTATCTCTCCTAGCTATATTTTGGAACTCTGCATTCAGATGGGTATGTCTTTTCCTTTCTCCTTTGCCTTTTGCTTATCTTATCTCAGCTGTTTGAATTAGTTTTCTTTACTCTGAGTAAACTGAGCAAAAGACTTGTTGGGAAACAACTGACTCAGTTAATAACTTCACTTTTGTGTTAACTCTTCAAAGGGATTTATCCAGCTTTAGTTCATTAAGTACCAATAATGTTTCATAATTCTATTTTATAAAGACGTTCTCTCAATTTTAATTTTATTAAACATTATGGAGTCATAGGGACAGCTAATTTAATCTTCTTTATTGCCTCCAAAACAGTGGAGCAAGACAGATAAATTAGAAATCCTCTTTCTCCTAATACCCACCAGTGTCTCTGCCTTAAAAGGTGGGTTCTTCCTGTCGTTTTTAGGATTCAGTTGGTACTTGGGACCTGTTTTCTCTTCAGCCAAGAGCACAGTTGTCCCCTCGCATCTCTGCACACTCCAGTCTTCATATCACCTGCATTCTCCCTGGAAGAATGAGCAAAGGAGGCAGAGGAAAATCTGCACTTGCTGTAACAGTGTTGTTCTCTCTGTCTTACATTTTCACTGAGTAATTATTCTTTGGAAATGAATGATGAAGGACCAAAACCAGGAATGGGGATCTCGAATTCCACCTCTTCTATTTGTAAGCAATCTTATGCATATTCTTTACCTCTTTTCCTCAGCTCAAACCTCTGCTAAGTACTTTTCCCAGAGAAATCAAATCCAGAAACTAATATACCCACCTGAAAAACACAAAAACAACTCAAACCTAACTAGAATTTTACTTAAATTCTGTTTTTTACCTTCATGGAATTTTTCTTTCATAAGCCTACATGGATACAGTTAGAACATTTCAGAAGAGAAATCTCCTTCAAAAACATGCCAAGAGCTTTCATTCAAGTTTTTAGAAGAAAAATAACTAGTATGGAAGTAGAGAGCACAATAGGGCTTCCGTCATAGCTCAGTCAGTAAAGAATCTGCCTGCAATGCAGGAGAACCAGGTTCGATTCCCGGGTCTGGAAGATCCCCTGGAGAAGGAAATGGCTATCCATTCCAGTATTCTTGCCTGGAAAATCCCATGGACAGAGGAGCCTGGCGGGCTACAGTCCATGCGGTCACAAGAGTCAGACACAACTTAAACGACTAAACCACCCCCCAGAGAGCTCAATAGAGGAAAAGAGACACTTTATGAAGGAGGTGCTTACATGGAAAAGCAGCACATTCAGGAGAGCAATGATGGAGGTGCCCATGACCCAGCGTTCATCATTCCATGGGTAAGAAGAATGATTTACTATTTCAAAACCTAAGAAAAAATTCAGAGTGTCCAGTCCCTGAGAAAATCACAAGAACACTTTTTATGAGACACTCAACTTCCAAGGTGGGACAACTGTTCCTGTGTCACCTGGCAGCCAAAAGCAGAAGTCTAATACTCAGATCTTCACCTCCCTACTCTATTTGTCCCTAATGGGATCTCCATTTAGTGTTTTTCACCATGTTGAAAACTCTTTCTGGCATCTTTTCTTACTAGGCTTTTCTTCCACCCTCTCCTGCCCCCACTTTTCCCTGCAGCCACTCCATTATCACTGATGGCATCCTGCCACTGAAAACAAATCGTATTACCTTGCAGTGGCACTATTTAATCTTTATGTGTAGGACAGCTCCCTGGAATATCTGTGGCTGCACTGCACTCCTGCTCCTCTCAACTCCCTCTCCTCTCTCTCTCTCTTTTCCTCTTTATCTTTTCCAATATTTGGCATAAACTAGTTTGAAGCTTTCATCCGCAACCATGGTTTGACCCTTCCTCACTTTCTCTCTCACTCTCTGTCTTGTCCACAGCCATCAACCTGAGGCATGTGGTCCTCCAGGTCCACATCCTTCATCCTATCATCCCTGTATCCCCTGCCTTAGCTGTTCCCCATGCCAGCTGGACTCATCCTCCCCTTGATCTCACCCTGTAGTCTTGACAAACCGCACCATTGGGCACTCAGCCAGTCACACCCTGAATTTAGTTTCATTTGTATTGAACTTTCAACCTGCATGTATTGTGTGCCTGTTACTTATCATGTACAGTGCCAGGGCCCTGACATGCAACAGTGAACAAGGAAAACTACATAACCCTGCCCTTAAGGAGCTGCCAGGCTCATCTCCAGTCCACTTGGCCCATGGTAGTCCATGTGTCTGGAAAGACCACTGTCCACCCACCCCTGTTTTTGCATGTTCATGCCTGTCCTTTCTTCAAAGTCTAGTTCATTGTCCTCTCTCCTCCGTGACGCTCATCCTCAGAATGTCCAACCAGAAGTCATCTCTTATGTTACTAACCCCTTCTTGTTGTGCTTTTTTTCCTGCATGATAGACATTTGAAATTTTCTTCCTTCTCTCTCTTCTCAGTACAAGCTCCCCAGGGTCAGGGTCTGTGGCTTATATGTGATTTCATCTTCCACAGCATCTAGCAAAGTGCCATCAGTGCACTTAAATGTGCAATAAATGTTTGCAGAATCAATTCAGAAATTAATGAAAATTTACTTTAATGTTCCTCAAATGTGTTTTTTCTATGTGTTACTCCTGATTGTAAGCATGAAATATAGTTGATTTACAATATTTTGTTATTTTCAGATGTGTAGCAAAGTGATTCACCTCAATATGTATATATTTTTTCAGAATATTTTCAATGACAGACAATTACAGGATATTGGATATAGTTACCCGTGTTACACATTAAACCTATGTTGCTTATCTGTTTCGTTTATGGTAGTTTGTTTCTACTGATCCATAGTCTTAATTTATATGCCCTCTCTTTCCTCTTTGGTAACTGAGTTTGTTTTCTGTATCTGTGAGTCTATTTCTGTTTTATATATTGGTTTGCTTGTATTATGTTTAGGTTCCACATACAAATGATATCATATTTGTCTTCCTCTGTCTGATTTACTTCACTAATTTGATTCTCTAGGTTCACCCAAGTTGGTGCGAATGGCAATATTTCATCATTTCTTATGGTCTGAGTAATATGCCACTGTGCATAAGTGTGTGTGTGTGTGTGTGTGTGTGTGTGTGTATCAGATTTTCTTAAACCAATCACCTATTGATGGGCACTTAGGTTGTTTCCATATTTTGGCTATTTTAAGTATTGCAACTGTGAACTTTGTTGTATGTATCTTTTTGAATTAGGGTTTTTGTCTTTTCTAGATACAAGCCCAGTACTGAGGTTGTTTGATCATATGTATTTTCAGTTTTTTTCATACTGTTTTTTTTTTCCCTCGTGGCTGCACCAACAGTGTAGGAGGTGCATCCTTTCCTCCACCCTCTCCAGCATTTGTTCTGTGTAGACTCTGATGATGGCCATTCTGACCCATGTGAGTGATACCAAATTATGATTTTGATTAACATTTCTCTGATAAATAGTGGTGTGGAGCATCTTTTCATGTGCATGGTGGTCTTCTGTATGTGTTCTTTGGAGAAATGTCTATTTAGGTCTTCTGTGCATTTTTGGTTGGTTTTTTGATATTGAGTTATGTGAGTTGTTTGTATATTTTAGATATTAAACCCCTGTTGGTCACATCATTTGATTTTATCCCATTCATTTGCGGTTGTCTTTTCATTTTGTTGGTGGTGGTCTTTGCTGTTCAAAAGCTTTTGAGTTTGATTAGGTCCTATTTGTTTACTTTTGCCTTTTTTCTTTTGCTTTGGGAGACTGATCAAAGAAAACATTGTTGTGATTTATGTCAAAGAGTGTTAATAAATTTATATTAAAATAATTTTAAAAAGAATGTTCTGTGTTTTCCTCTAGTTTTATAATATCCAGTCTTATAATAGGTCTTCAAACCATTTTGAGTTTATTTTGTATATGGATTATTTTGTATGGTTGCATATATACAAAAAAAATAGAGTGTTCTAATTTCATTTATTTCTATGTAGGTGTCCCGCTTTCCCAGTGCTATTTGCCAATGAGACTGTCTCCTCCATTGTATACTCCTGAGTACTCTTTCATAGATTAATTGACCATAGGCATTTGGAGACCTGTGTTTTAAAATTGTACTTTTTCTTCCTTGACATCAGAATGAGTAGTTAAGTTCTGTCATGTTATACTTAAGTAAAATTGTACATTCAGATCATCTGAATTGGCCAAGTTACAGAAGATATACATTATTATATGGATGCGACAGATTCTATTATTCTTGGACTCTTTTGAGAAAGCTGCCCTTAGCAAAGATCCACAGGAGTGAACAAAAGATTAACAGGAAAATAGACTTTATGAGACTTAATAAATATTTCTCATTAAATACAAAGTATGGCGTTAACTGTAATACCTCTTTAAAATTAAAAATTACTGTAATGTGGAAAAACAACCTGTGTCTTGTTTAGAGTTTCAGCATACTCTCTTAAGATATATTTACTCTAAAGGAACAAAGTACTACTTAACATCAGAACAGTTTTTATAATTATATCATGTGAGGAAATTGTTTCAGACTCTCCCACCCCTCCCCCCCCAAAATCACTGACCAAAGTCACTAATAAGTATAAAGGAGAATTGAGCCCCTTCCTCTATCGATTTCCAATTAGCAGACCTATTGCACTTTGTCACTCAGTTGTGTCTGTATCTGATTCTTTGTGACCCCATGGCCTGTAGCTGGCCCGGCTCCTCTGTCCATGGGATTCTCCAGGCAAGGATACTGGAGTGGGGTGCCTTGCCCTCTTCCAGGGGATCTTCCCAACCCAGGGATCAAACCCAGGTCTCCTGCATTTCAGGTGGATTCTTTACTGTCTGAGCCACCAGGGAAGCCCAAGAACACTGGAATGGGTAGCCTATCCCTTCTCTAGGGGATCTTCCCCAACCAGGAACTGAATCAGGGTCTCCTGCATTGCAGGTGGATTCTTACCATCTGAACTACCCGGGAAACCCAGCAGGCCTCTTAATGAGCAATAAAAGTGGTGGAAGGAAGGCATTTAGAAAGAAAGAAAAAGGAGCAGAGAAAGATAATTTGTAAAAACAGGTTCAGGTCGTGGGCAGTTCAGATTGAGCTGTGTCCATGTGCTGTGTGGTCCATGATCACTAGAATTATAAGCTCAATTTCTTAATTGCCTCTTTGATCTTATCCAAAGAGAAAATTTGATTTCTAGTGTGTGTGTGTGTGTGTGTGTGTGTGTGTAGACCAATTCTATTAAAGCTACTATGTAGCAGCTCCCTTTGCCAGCCTTTCACTCTCAGAATAATAAACTACAACCACAGCCAACTTCAAGAAACATCTTAACCTCTCAGATAAAGGATTCTGCCCCTCTTAGCAGCTGACAGTGATCCAGAACCATAAAGAAATTCCAGAAGCATCTTCTTTCCCAAATACTGCTCAGATTCTGTCAAACCAAGTTGACAGTTTGCTGTCAGGCCCCTGCCATCTGGTTTGTCTGACATAAACCTGTTTTTGATAAATTGACTTTCATTTTCTTGAATCAAGGTATTTGCCAACTCTGTGTATCTATATAAATATCCCTGAAAGCTCAGAGTCTGAGAGCTAAAAGCACTAACTAATGATAACAACCCCAGGTGCCCTGGGCAGAATATAAGATGCTACATACTGCTGAGTGTCAGTAATCACACTGTAAACTTCCATTTTCTTCCTTCCCTATAACCTTATAATAGTAAAAGATCAGGTTAGGCCTTTGTCTGCCTAGTAAAAGGCAGGGGAATCAAACCATTTAAACACCAGCCAGACCTACCACCCAAATAGATTCTCCCTATTTTCTCTGTCCTGCCTGTTTCTGAAATACTGTCCAACTTATAATATCACTGTGAAACATTTGGTGCTCATGATAAAGAACCCAAGTGCCATTGCAAGAGACTCATAAGAAACATGGTTTCAATCCCTGGGTTAGAAAGATCCCTTGGAGATGGAAATGGCAATTTATTCTTGCTGGGAGAATCCCATTGACAGAGGAATCTGATGGGCTACCGTCCATAGGGTTGCAAAGAGTAGGACGCAACTGAAGTGACTTCACACACACAAAATGTTACTGTGAAACACTGGTGCTAATTGGTTTCTTTCTGCTGATTAACAGGTTTTGGATTCAGGGGAACTGAAAGAATATACCCGGCCATATGATTTGCTGCAAGATACAGATAGCCTGTTTTACAAGATGGTGCAAACGCTGGGCGAGGCAGAGGCCTCTGCCCTCACTGAAAGGGCGAAACAGGTGAGCCTGCTGCAGAGGGTTGTGGTTTGTCTCCTGGTTCACTCTTCAGAATCTCCACCAGGAGTCTCTGTGCCCTTTTCAATCATAAACCTCCAGACACTAAGCTTCATGACAGGGTCTTAACAACGTGTGGTAGGTTGAAAGCAGGTCTGCTGAGAATCTGTAGCTGTGGTAGGGGTGGGGTTTAGGATGACTGTGCTCTTCTGTGCACACACACCTGTGCCTAAGAGACAGATTTTGGATAGGACTCACTACACACTAGGACCCTAGGTTCAGATTCCCTGAGAGCACAGAACACTTTTGCACACCCTTTATGTTTCATTCAGATTGGTCCTCAGCACATTTGTGATGCAAGTGCTGTCCAGAAACATCCGTGAAATTTGAGAGTTTAAGGGAAAAAATTCTGGAATATCTTGAGACTAGGAAGATTCACCAGGAAAAGGTATAAGTTTCTTCTGTTTCTAACCTGTAAAGAAAACTCCTACGTGTTACTGTCACTTAATCCCTAATTCTTTGTTGTTAAGAATTTTATTCAATTACCCGGTTCTTGCCCATGCTCCCTCTAACTTCCAGAAGAAGGAATATTGTCATCAGAATAAATCAGGAATTCACAATACCTTAGCACTGTGCTCTGAATGGTGCTTGAAGATGAGGTGGGTGAAAGTGCTAAGCGCTGTGCATGGTGTGAGGAAGGCCCTCGATGAGTGACCTTTAGTCACATGGTGCCTTTCTAACAAATGAGAAGTGATAGTATTTTGGACAGAGGTGACAACTGAGGTCTAGTTTAAGGGACTTAGCCATTGTCAGGCAGCCACCTGTAATTCATTCTGGAACAAGGTGGGATTGACATTGATGGGAAGATAGGTGGATGGAGGGAAGGTGTGTTCTTGCTGCCTGAGATGCATGGTTTGGGGTGGGATGAGGCTTCTGGCTGTATGTGGTGAGGCTTCCGCAATGAAAATTTATGTCTGGGCAGTAAATTATGGATGCGTTTTACCTTCTACATACTTTTCTGCATTTCCCAGATTTTTACTTGTAAGTAGAATAAAATTGTGTGATATTTAAAATATCTGTTAAAGAAAACATGCCCCAGTATCTAACAGTATTTCTGTATGAAAAAGGTATCTAAAATATGGCCTAAATTCCCTCTTTCACTGTTTCATCTCAACCCTCCTTAGAAATGGGGAAATGCACAGCAGTACCTCCCACTATTCATAGGGTACGAGATAGCTTTTTGTAAGTACTATATTAATATTGTATGCAAATGTTGAGAAGCTGAACATGGAGCTCTGTATTTTTTGTACCTAAAATTCACAGACTGCTTTCATCTACTACAGTGTCTCCCAGTCAGTTTCCCTCCTAAAATCTGATAATCATTTGTGATTTCCCATAGAACCTCGTCACAAAGAAGCAAAGACTCTTAAAACCCTTTTGTTCTTTAGAGCTTAGGCATTACACGTTTTGATATGTCCCCACCTATGTGTCAAAGTGTTCATTTAAGAACTATATTATCCTTATGTATGATCAAGTCGTTGAATAATGAGAAATTGATCTCTAGGTTTTGAGTTAGTAAAATGATTTTTCTTATCAATTTAGTCTTAAAAACATATTTGTGAATCAGAATGTCAGGAGGTTTGGCATTATGTCCAGCCCCAGTGAAGGTTTTAATGGGGCTTCCTCCTCTATAGAATAAATACACCCCTGGTTTTTCCTATTGTGCCTCTAGTAGTGATATGATTTGCTCCACATGAAGCAGTGGACCTAAAAATGTGTTGCTTTAGGAGAAGGACTTTAAAACTCATAAACGTGTGGTTTTTGTCCCCCCCCCCCCCCAGGTGCACTCTGAAAGGGAATAACCAGATATCACTCACAGCGACCATGTGATTATGAATATTATGAATGGCCAATGGACAACTCTCAGCCTTCCCAACTTTTGAGCCAACTCTGTGATTCCACCATGAGTTCATGTCTATTCCAAAGGCATTGTTCCAATCGATTTCTGCACTGTGTAAATTATGTTCTTCTTTTTTTACACCAGCAACAGATATTGACATATTGCAAGATATTAATCTATAATTTTTCTCCAACTTCACTCAATGATTTCAAGCTCTTACAAAAGGATTTATTGTGTTTATTTATGAGTTATACTATTTTCTTTTTTATCCAAATCAGAGGTACAGGCCACCAGTAAAAGGTGTCTCCCAGGTTTTGTGTCTTGAGAGACTCTGGAGCCAAACTTATTTTCTAAGATTTGAGACAAAGTTCTCACACTTTGTTTTTACTGTTCCCAGAATCACATCTTACTTTCCAATTATATTGCAGATTGTGGAAGATCGTGTGAAGGCACCATTTTGTGTCACCTCTTCCTTTATGTCACATCTTGTGTCACCTATGATCCATTTTCCACCCAAAGACCTCTGGTTAAAATACTACAGAGAAAAATAATAGGAAAACATACAGTACATGTAGTTTAAATGACATTATAGAAGAGAGAGGTGTCACCCTCCAAAAAAAAAAATGGTTAAAATACAGAAGGGCAATATCGTACATGCATCTCCTGTGTCCCCTGCATTGCCAGCAGATTCTTTATCGCTGAGCCATTGGGAAGCCCTCTAAAAGAGAAGGAAGAGAAAATATGCCTTACAAAGTAGGAACCCCTCTAGGGGACTTGCTAATGAAAGACAGACATGTTCTAGACTCTAGATAGAGGATTTTATTTTTTTACATTTAAAAAATTGTGATAAAATATATACAACATAAAATTTGCCATATGACCATTTTTTTTAATTTATTTTTTTTTTACATTTCTATGAAAATTTAATTGGAAAATACAATGTAAATAGATTTTTTCTTTTTTTTAATTTAATACTTTATTCTGTTTTACAGTACTGTATTGGTTTTGCCATACATTGACATGAATCAGCCACAGGTGTACACGATCTCCATATGACCATTTTTAATCACACAATTTGGCATTAATCACACTCACAGTGTTGTGCAGCCACATTGTCTGTGTAACTTTTGGGATTTATGTGCTTCCTATTCAGTGTGTTATTTCTGCAGAGTCATTTTGGTAAGTTTCACTTTTCTAGAAGTAGATATTTTTCCTGTGAGTTTTGAGCTTGACAGGCACAAATTTAGTCACAGTATCTTACATGCTTAATCTCTGAAGCACCTCTGTCCTCTTTTGGCCTTTTAGTTTTCTTTGAGGCTTCTCATTTTTTATGAATAATCTTGTATAACTTTTTCCTATTTTCAAAGAATCAAACTATTGCTTGATTGATACTCTGCTTTTCTTTCTAGTTCATCATATCATTCTTTCTTTCAACTTTACCTTTATTTTGAGATTTTTTTCCTCTGAATTCTTAAATTGGAAACAGATTAATATCATTATTTTTCTAACATAAGTATATAAAGCTGACAGTTTTTCTGAGATCCACTTTAGCTACAACCTACAAGTTTTGATACTTACCACCAGCCACTAGCCAAGTATTATGTATTTTCTAATTCCCAATGTATTTAATTAGCTATATCTTTTGCCCATGAGTTATTCATAAGTATAATATTCTCTAAATTTCAAATGCTAATGGCTTTTTTCTATTAGATTGAACACATGGAATTGCTAACATTCAGCCTTTTATATAAAATGGCACTTTCATGTATTTAAATGTAATAGTTTTCTTTTATTAATATATAACAATTTCATTTTGGTCAGAAAACATTGGGTTGTGGATTTTAAACCAAAGGTAATGATATTCACACAAAAAGTCCTTATTTCCACCATTTTGTGTTTTTAAAATGTTTTAAGTACATGCATAACTAGCGATTTTCAAATAAAATTCCTCCCTGAGTACTGGAATGTTTTCTGATACATGTTGCAGGATAGTTCTCTGGAATGCAGACTCAGATTGAGTTTAGTGCTGGGATGTTTATCAGGGCTGCCCTTGAAATCAACAGTGTGGAATCGGGAGGGAAGAAATGGGATAGGACAGAAGGAAAGATCAAGCTGGATCACTGGCTGGATGACTTTAGCTGATCCCATAGGGTATCTGGAGTGAAGATGGCCCTTCAGGGTTGTCCTGGCACATCCAATGGCCAGGTCTTTATACCTCCACCTGGAAGGGTCACTACATGCAGCCTGGTGGTTTAAGGTTGCCCACTGGCAGCACCCCCAGCAGCTGGGGAATGGGTCCTTGAAGGCAGGTCTGAACAGCACATCTCCATGTCTCCCCACATCCTGTGTCACAGGTCTAAGTTAGGTGACGAAGATGTACTGTGGGGGAAACTCTTGATGACTGATGTGTAAGTCAAAATGATGACTTAGTGATTCTCCTCAATATTCGCTGGTTTAAAAAATAGAGGAGAAGGTCCATGATGGGGAGAAATCTCATTCTCCAGGGTCAGCCCAGTTGTCACCTCTTCTAGGAAGTCATCTTTAGATCAGTCATCATCCTAGGTAACTCATATTTCTGTAGGAACCTGAGCACCTCTCATTTGTTAAACTGAACCATATTTGGTTAGTGTCCTATTGTCACCCAGTATCATGATTTTAAAATAAGGGACCCTGTTCTTTCCATTTTGCACAGGTTATGCAAACTATGTAGCCTGCCCTGACTATGAGTATTCATATGGTCTCAGTTCAGTTCATTCACTCAGTCATGTCCGACTCTTTGTGACCCCATGAACCGCAGCACATCAGGCCTCCCTGTCCATCACCAACTCCCAGAGTCCACCCAAACCCATGTCCATTGAGTCAGTGATGCCATCCAACCATCTCATCCATCCTCTGTCGACCCCTTCTCCTGCCCTCAATCTTACTCAGCATCAGGGTCTTTTCAAATGAGTCAGCTTTTCGCATCAGGTAGCCAAAGTAGTGGAGTTTCAGCTTCAACATCCATCCTTCCAATGAACACCCAGGACTATCTCCTTTAGAATGGACTGGTTGGATCTCCTTGCAGTCCAAGGGACTCTCAAGAGTCTTCTTCAACACCACAGTTCAAAAGCATCAATTCTTCTGCACTCAGCTTTCTTTGTCCATATGGTCTGTTTTTTCACTAAACCAAGTGAGAAAAAGACTTGAAACTGTGCTCTATTCACTTTATAATTTCATCTTTCAGCACAGTGTCTGTCACATAGGGCGTGCTCAGGAAATGTTTGCTGAATGAATAAATGATGACTGAGAACAAACCTTCCTTGTCAACTTTGTAATTTTGGGATTCTAAGAAGTAGCCTGGGATAACAGAAAGCCCTGGTTTTGGAGTCAGTCACACTGATCTGCCTGTTAGATCTTTCTCTGCTCTCACTAGCACTGTGGGAGTCCAAAGAATGTACTGCACAGAATGGGATACTTGACAATGAAAGGAAAGCAGTAACCAGCCAGAGTGCCAGGGAAATAAACTGGCACCATCCTTGACAAAATGGACTATAGACACCCTACAGTTATGTAGCCTTAGTTACATACTTAAGCAAGTATCTTAACCTCTGAATCTCAGCTTCTTCATCTGGAAGATGGATATGATTCCTGCTCTTGGAGTACTTTGGTTGGGAAGATGGGTGAACCAAGAGCATCCAGAGACATAAGGTGGAATCACTGGCCTTGATGATTTCTAACTACCAGGAGAGGAGAGCAAGATGAGTGTGGATGAATGAGGTTTGCAGACTGTAGAAGGTGTATTTGAGGAGGTCTTCATCTGATGGCCTAAATCAGACTGTTCTTCCTCCACATGTAGTGAAAATGACATAAGCATCCAGGGAGGAGCACAGGCTCTGGAGTCACGCTTTTGGGACAAATACTGGTTCTGGGCATTGCTGACTAGGTTTGGATACAAATTCTGCTCCTGTTTCCCATGAGCTCTGAAGGGTGGGAAGTCCACTGTGCTTCAGTGTCTTTGTCTGAAAGTTGAGGTGGGGATAGCATGAGTCACACAGGGATGTTGCAAAGATTAACTATGACACTGACACTCACTGTGTGGTCTGTGCACTAGTGCCAGTCCATGAACTGTTTGTAACCAGGTTAGAAGTGAGTACAGGAAACTCAAGAAAGCTGGAAACTCAGAGCCATCAGCTATTGTGGTGACATCCACACTCAGGATGGATGTGATCCTGAACAGCCCAGAGGCCAAGGTGAGTGCTGCACTTGAGGAGGGAGATGCATACTAGCCATGCACAGTGGACAGTGATTAAGCTGCAAGGGGCTGACAATGTAAAATTAAAACTGATATGTAATTCCAGACAGTTGAGAATCACTGCTTTTGAACAATGCTGGATATGTGATTAGTTGTTAATCAGTACTACCCTCTCCTTCTTATTTACCATCATAATTATGTTTAACATGAGGCCATACCAGCTTTCAAAAGGTAATACTATACATTATTGATGTTTTTAATAATATTTAAAAGTTAGAAAGAGTTAAATTCCTGTTCAAGTTGCAGTTCAGTTCAGCCACTCAGTCATGTCAAACTCTTTGTGACTCCATAGACTGCAGCACGCCAGGCTTCCTGGTCCATCATCACTCCCAGAGGTTGCTCAAACTCATGTCCATCGAGTCGGTGATGCCATCCAACCATGTCATCCTCTGTCATCCCCTTCTCCTCCTGCATTCAATCTTTCCCAGCATCATGATCTTCTCCAATGAGTCAGTTCTTCCCATTAGGTAGCAAAACTATTGGAGCTTCAGCTTCAGCATCAGTCCTTCCAGTGAATATTCAGGACTGAATTCCTTTAGGATTGACTGGTTGGATCTCCTTACAGGCCGAGGGACTCTCAAGAGTCAAAAGAATCAATTCTTAGGTGCTCAGCTTTCTTCACAGTCCAACTCTCACATCCATACATGACTACTAAAAAAACCATAGCCTTGACTAGACGGACCTTGTTGACAAAGTAATGTCTCTGCTTTTGAATATGCTATCTAGGTTGGTCATAACTTTCCTTCCAAGGAGTAAGCATCTTTTGATTTCATGGCTGCAATCACCATCTGCAGTGATTTGGGAGCCCCCCAAAATAANTAAAATACCTGTCTCTTATACACATCTGCTTCCCTGGTGGCTCAGATGGTAAAGCTTCTGCTTTCAATGAGGGAGACCCTGGGTCAGGAAGATCCCCTGGAGAAGGAAATGGCAACCCACTCCAGTGTTCTTGCCTGGGAAAACCCACGGGCAGAGGAGCCTGGTGGGCTACAGTCCACGGGGTCACAAAGAGTTGGACATGACTGAGTGGCTTCCTTTCTTTCCCTTTCTTTGTTCTTTTAAGACAACCTTCTGAAATTCACAAAATCTCTATTAATCTGTATGTTTTTAATTACAGTACTTCTTTACCAAAAGAAAACCACTTTATTTTCTTGAGGAAAAATGAGATTTTTCTTAATCACCCATAATCCCGAAATAAAGAAATGACCATTGTTATCATTTTGAAATATATTTTTTAATGTTTCTTGTTTAGTACATTCTTGTGCAAAACTGGTATAATGGTTTCATGTCATTACATGAATATTGTCGGTTGTCTTAGTTTGGGTTTGCTGAAGCTAAAGTCTAGGATGAGAGTTTGAATGCAATAGGTTATTTGGCAGGGGGTCCCAGGAAACACTGGTAATGCAGGGGGGAAGTGAGACAAGAAAGGGAGAGAGGGCGGCACAGNTGAATATTTTCGGTTGTCTTAGTTTGGGTGTGCTGAAGCTAAAGTCTAGGATGAGAGTTTGAATGCAATAGGTTACTTGGAAGGGGGTCCCAGGAAACACTGGTAATGGAGGGGGGAAGTGGGACAAGAAAGGGAGAGAGGGCCGCACAGGATGAGTTATCAGGTATATTGCAGGCTGGGTTACTGGAATACAATCCTGCTGGGAAACTCTAGGAGACAGTGCGGAGCACAAGCCTCAGGGTTAGCCTCCCTGCATGTGGGAATCGGGTATTGACACACCAGCTCCTGTCTGTCTGTTGACTGAAGGCTGCCGAGGAGGAGAACAGAGAAAGATGTTAAATTCCCCAGCACTCCTGGCTGCCTTGTGCTTTAGCAGAGCTGACTCAGCTGGCAGACAGAGCCCTCAGGCAGAGTTGCAGAAAGTCAGACTAGGGTGACAGGGAAGGCACGGGGCAGATACTGACAACATCGGCCCACCAGTGTTACTCACACAGTCTATTTTCACACTGGCTATTGAACAGATCACAGTGGATGAGTGCCCCCTCGAGGGTTATGGTCCTGCAGTTACTTCTTTTTCTGTTTTCTGTTCCTCCTCAGAGCAAAATTTCTTACAGGAGTTGTGTACAAACCCTTTTCCACACCTTCAGTCACAGTTCTCTGCTCAGCACATCTTAAAAAGGCTTCAGTCTCTTTCTCTTTAAAATTATGCTTTTCCTAAGTCACCAAAAGCCCTGTCTTTGCCAAATCCAACTGGTACTGTCTCTCTTCAACTCACCAGCCTCCTGGAAGCCCGGGCTTCCACTTCTGCTCCGGTGACTGCGCTTTCTCTCCCTCCTCATTCTCCTTGGGTGAGTCTCCATCTGTGAGTGCTGGACGGTCTCAGGGCTCAGCCTTGGGCTTCTCTCTCCCTCTCTCTCTTTGTTTCTGTATATCTTATTTTTTAATGAAAATCCTTCAATAATGATTGAAAAGTGTGAATACTTTATATGGAATCCATTTGGGAATCATTTGCATTTAAAAAATAAAATTGAGAAATATTTTTAGCATTCTGAAACTGTTTCATGTCAAAAGAAGAGAGGAAATTTACTGATCCTTTAGGAACACTTCCAAAGCCATGGGCTTCCCTGGTGGCTCAGCTAGTAAAGAATCTGCCTGCAGTGTGGGAGACCTAGGTTCAGTTCTTGGGTTGGGAAGATTTCCTGGAGAAGGCAAAGACCACCCACTCCAGTATTCTGGCCTGGTGAATTCCATGGACTGTACAGTCCCTGGGGTTGCAAAGAGTCCGTCATGACTGAACAACTTTCACTTTCACCTTCAGTTTTATAAAGCCTTTGGTAAACCAAAGTATCTTCTGATAACGTTCACTTTTCCAGCTGTCATACTTGGGTAATTTCAGTCTCACAGAAGACATCTGACAGCAAGCGGCATCTAAGTTGCCAAAATTAGATCTGCAAACTCATAATTATTCCTAGCAGAGATCCTCAGGTCCTTGTTTTAAAGCCTATTAAATCTTACCTTACAAGCTAGTTTAAAAGTAGTAAAAACTAAAGTATTATAATAAGACAAGATAAGAAATAAAATATACAAAAAATAGATGTGAAATTTTTAAAAGTTAATTTGTTGTTAGTAAGTGTATATAAATGAATCTGTAACCCCCTATACCTATGTTAGTTAAACCCAAAGAGTATTGCACCAAATAGCATCATACTGCTGGTAATGATATCAAATAGTTAATAATGTTTGTCATGATGTTCTGCAAACTGCGAGGGAGGGACATCAGCTATACATGTTAGAAAAAGTGTCCGTAAAAAGTCAATACTTTTGTTTTAATATTGACACATGATGAACTTCATTTCTGTTGTCCACTTACAATGAAAGCCTTCATGCAAAGGTGTGACTCTTAAGAATGGGAATTGTACACACATTATAAGTTGTATGCTTGGTGAGGGTAGGAAACACATTTCATTCAGATGCAATTTGGTACTTTTATACCCACAGCTTCTCTGAGAGTGCAATTGAAAGTAGACTATATGAAAGGAAGCAAGGGAAGTCTCTTTTCAGAAAACAAAGAATTCTAAAGTTCTTTATGTTTAGAAAGAATATTTCAGCTTCTTAACCTCTGAATGTTATGAGAGTATCTAAAATACAGATTAAGTATTAATAACATGCAATACAAATTAATTTTATAGATGTATTTCTTACCTCAAACTCAATTTATCTTAATTTCATTGAAGTTATATTTAATAAACAAAATTTATTGAAGCAAAATGGACTTGATTTGCAAGGGATGGGAAGGAGATCACAAATCTGGTAGTGTTTTATAAGTTATTTTTTAAAATTGACAAGAGAAAAGATAAATTGTTCTTATTTTCTTGATTAAACTGAAGAAAGTTATCATGTGATTTATGTCTAAGAAATACTATAAGGGATCAATGGGGCATTTTATTAATATGAATCTCAATCTATAACTTAAAAAATCTCATTTCCTCTATTATAACACTTGATTTTTTAAAACTGTTATTTATTTGCTTAATTTGAATTTGTGCCATGCTGGGTCTTTGTTGCTATGCATGGGCTTTCTCTGCTTGCGGTGGGCAGGGGCTGCTCTTCACTGTGGTGCATGGGCTTCTCATTGCAGTGGCTTCTCCTGTTGTGGAGCACAGGCCCTAGGGCGCACATGCTTCAGGAGTTATGGTTTGTGAGCTCTGAAGTTGCAGAACGCAGGCTCTAGAATGTGGGTTACACAGCCTGTGGGATCTTCCGAGGGCAGGGATAGAACCCACGTCTCCTGTGTTGGCAGGCGGATTCTTAACCACTGGATGACCAGGGAAGTTTGAATATATAATCATCAGTGTCTCACAAGCATTTCTTTCTGGGGGAGGTGGAGTGGGGAAGGTACAGAGATTTCCTTCTCTCCCCTGCCCCCATACCCCATGGCCTCCCCACTATCAACATAGAGTGAAAGATTTGCTACATCTGATGAATCTATAGAGACACATCAGTCACCCCAAATCCATAGTTTACATANTCCTTAAGTGAAAGAAAAACTTTAGTAAACTATGGAATCTCTAAGGGACTAAGGACAGATTAAGGTACAGGATTCAAATGCAATCCCCCCAGGCCCCTATTATACATAGACTGTTTCCCTGGGGAAGAGACTGAACAAACTTCTGCCACATTTATAACTGAGTACATTATAGCATTACCCTCACATTAAATATGTGACTTACCAAGTGGCAAAAATAACAATAAGAATGTTTATTTTTTGCTGCTGCTTGAGTGGACTGAAAGTCATAAACAGAAATTATGATCTATATTTCTAAAAGATTTTGAAGTCAAATCAGAAAATATATGTGAGCTGCATTCTCTTAAGAATCAAAGGAACTGAAGCTTCAGAACCTGAAATTGCCCTACAAAGACCAGAGGGTAAAACCAATGATAAGAAAGCCCTGGGGTTTTCTGGAGAAAGGAAGGTGAGTTTCTGAATTCCATTTATTTATGTCCTTCTTGTTTGAAATGGAAGTCCAAAGATCTAAGATATCACAGCTTATTTCCAATTTAGCACCTTGAGGCTCACATAAAACTTAGAAAAATGTTTATTTAAGACATGAATCAGTGAATGCTCAGAGACAGTAGGGGCCTAAAAGGGTGCATTAGATCAGTCAGTAAGTTCCCTCTCCATGGACAGAAGTCTCACTCATCTACAGTTACTGCTTTTACTCCGCAATGTGGGGTGAAGAGTTAACCTCTCATAGACTCTGGCCATTTAGTTTTAGTTGAGAAGAAACTTTCTTTGTTCTCACCCCACCAGGTCTAATTTGCTTTAAAGGCCAACACCTAATTGCTAGAGTCTCTGCCTATAGTCTTACTGGTGAGGGGAGACTCCAAGTGAAAGGAGAAATGTTGAGATGTGGGAAGAATGAGTCAATCCTCATCCAAACCTCTCCTTTATCAACTCTTTGTTTTTTCCCCAAGCAGTCAAGTCTGCACAGGACAGTGATTTCTTTCTTCTGTAGGCTAAGTTTTGATACTCTTTCCTACTTAGTTTATAAAGACCAAAAAAAAAAGTGAAATTCCCTGTCACTCAGTTTCAGGATAATGGTAACCCAGTTCCATGAGAGAGTAGGTAAGACAATTCTATGAGTCCAGGCTGGGTTACTCTCAGATATTCCCAGCCCAAACACCACATTAGTGAGAGGAGGTACTGTGTGAAAATTGAGTCATGGTTCTCTAAGTAACATTTTTCTTCTGTGCTCACAGATCACCTTAGAGAAGAATGGCTCTTGGAAATGGCTCTTTTGTGACTGAATTCATTCTGTTGGGATTAACCAACCAGCCAGATCTCCAACTCCCTCTATTCTTCCTGTTCCTTGGAATGTACATAGTCACTGTGCTGGGAAATTTGGGATTGATAACACTAATTACACTGAATTCACACCTACACACCCCCATGTACTTTTTCCTTTTTAACTTGTCTCTCATAGACCTCTGTTATTCTTCTGTATTTACACCCAAAATGCTGATTAACTTCTTATCAAAGAAGAATATTATTTCTTACATGGAGTGCATGACCCAGCTCTACTTCTTCTGTTTTTTTTATCATTTCTGAATGCTATGTACTGACATCAATGGCCTATGACCGCTATATGGCCATCTGTAAGCCACTCTTATATAACACTGCCATGTCCCCTAAAGTGTGTTCCAGCCTTATGCTTGGCTCATACTTGATGGCATTTTCTGGTGCCATGGCTCACACTGGATGCATGCTGAGACTGACCTTCTGTGATGCAAACACCATCAACCATTATTTCTGTGACATCCTCCCTCTGCTTGAACTCTCCTGCACAAGTACCTATGTCAATGAGCTGGAAGTGTTCATCGTAGGAGGCATCAATATCATTGTGCCCAGTCTCACCATCTTTGTCTCTTATGGTCTCATCCTCACCAACATCCTCCACATCAGCTCCACAGAGGGCAGGTCCAAAGCCTTCAGCACCTGCAGTTCGCACATCATTGCTGTTTCTCTCTTCTTTGGATCAGGGGCNCTCATCCAAACCTCTCCTTTATCAACTCTTTGTTTTTTCCCCAAGCAGTCAAGTCTGCACAGGACAGTGATTTCTTTCTTCTGTAGGCTAAGTTTTGATACTCTTTCCTACTTAGTTTATAAAGACCAAAAAAAAAAGTGAAATTCCCTGTCACTCAGTTTCAGGATAATGGTAACCCAGTTCCATGAGAGAGTAGGTAAGACAATTCTATGAGTCCAGGCTGGGTTACTCTCAGATATTCCCAGCCCAAACACCACATTAGTGAGAGGAGGTACTGTGTGAAAATTGAGTCATGGTTCTCTAAGTAACATTTTTCTTCTGTGCTCACAGATCACCTTAGAGAAGAATGGCTCTTGGAAATGGCTCTTTTGTGACTGAATTCATTCTGTTGGGATTAACCAACCAGCCAGATCTCCAACTCCCTCTATTCTTCCTGTTCCTTGGAATGTACATAGTCACTGTGCTGGGAAATTTGGGATTGATAACACTAATTACACTGAATTCACACCTACACACCCCCATGTACTTTTTCCTTTTTAACTTGTCTCTCATAGACCTCTGTTATTCTTCTGTATTTACACCCAAAATGCTGATTAACTTCTTATCAAAGAAGAATATTATTTCTTACATGGGGTGCATGACCCAGCTCTACTTCTTCTGTTTTTTTTATCATTTCTGAATGCTATGTACTGACATCAATGGCCTATGACCGCTATATGGCCATCTGTAAGCCACTCTTATATAACACTGCCATGTCCCCTAAAGTGTGTTCCAGCCTTATGCTTGGCTCATACTTGATGGCATTTTCTGGTGCCATGGCTCACACTGGATGCATGCTGAGACTGACCTTCTGTGATGCAAACACCATCAACCATTATTTCTGTGACATCCTCCCTCTGCTTGAACTCTCCTGCACAAGTACCTATGTCAATGAGCTGGAAGTGTTCATCGTAGGAGGCATCAATATCATTGTGCCCAGTCTCACCATCTTTGTCTCTTATGGTCTCATCCTCACCAACATCCTCCACATCAGCTCCACAGAGGGCAGGTCCAAAGCCTTCAGCACCTGCAGTTCGCACATCATTGCTGTTTCTCTCTTCTTTGGATCAGGGGCATTCATGTATCTCAAACCACCTTCTGCTGTGTCTATGGATGAGGGGAAAATCTCTTCCGTCTTTTACACCAATATGATTCCTATGATGAACCCATTAATCTACAGCTTGAGGAACAAAGATGTTAAACTTGCTCTGAGAAAAACTCTGAGTAGGAGACAGTTTTAATTTGAACTGTCTGTGTGTACAAGTNCAGGATCCAGAGAAACCCACCACAGGAGTAAAACAAACAAACTCCTCCCCTGCTGCCCCCCCCCAAAAAAAAAAAAACTATCACTTTGATCTCGATTCCTCTGTGTGGTAGACTCTGGTCAATACTAAAATACCATCACCAGGCAGAATCCAGCAAAACCTACTACAAAGTAAGACTCCAGAAAGAACCTACAGTTGAGTCAGAAAAAGGCATTAGCTGTCAGCGCAGTAAAGATAAGTCAATATACAGTGGGCTGATTCTGAGTTGACAGGTGATACACAACACATTTTTCCATGAAAGAGAAATGAAGGAATGGGAATGGCAGGCAGAGCCTAATAGCTTCTTTGCTGGAATACCTCACAACTTCTTTGTTGCTTTCATCAATACACTCTCTGCATCCATCTTTTTAAAGATCTTCTCCCATTTTGGTCATTGTTCAAAGCTTTCAATACCATTTTTGCTGTTGTTCTAGGTCTTTGTTGCTGCCTGGGTTTTCTCTAGGTGAGTGGGGGGCTACTGTTTGTTGTGGAAGATGAGCTATTCATACTGTTCGTGGGTTTCCCAAGGCAAGAATACTGGTTTGCCATTTGCTTCTCCAGTGGACCATGTTTTGACAGAACTCTCCACCATGACCCGTCCATCTTGGGTGGCCCTACATGGCATGGCTCATAGTTTCATTGAGTCAGACATGGCTGTGATCCATGTGATCAGTTTGGTTAGTTTTCTGTGATTGTGGTTTTCCTTCTGTCTGGCCTCTGATAGATAAGGATAAGAGGCTTATGGAAGCTTCCTGATGAGAGATTGGTTGTGAGGGAAACTGGGTCTTGTTCTGATGGGTAGGACAATGCTCAGTAAATCTTTAATACAATTTTCTGTTGATGGGAAGGGCTGTGTTCTGTCTCTGTTGTTTGGCCTAAGGCCAAACTATGGTGGGGGTAATGAAGATAATGGAGACCTCCTTCAAAAGGATTTGTGCACACAATGTTGCATTCAGTGCCCCTAACCCAGCAGCAGGCTACTGCCTACTCACGCCTCTGCTGAAGACTCCTGGATACTCCAAATCTTGGAGAATTTCTGAGGGTCAGTAATCTGGAAGCAACTTGGCTGGGTGATCTGGCTCAGGGTCCCTCATGAGGCTGGAATCAGATGCACGCTGGAGCTGCAGCCATCAGAAGGCTTCTCTGGGGCCTCACTCAGCAAAGTAATTCTCAAAATTCTCCCAGCTAGGCTTCAACAGCACATGAACTGAGAACTTACAGAGGTTCAAGCTGAATTTTAAAAAGGCAGAGGAACAAGTGACCAAATTGCCAACATCTGTTGGATCAAAGAAAAATCAGGAGAATACCAGATAAACATCTACTTCTGCTTTCTTGGTTATGCCAAAGCCTTTGACTTTGTGGGTTGTAAGATACTATTTAAAATTCTTCAAGAGATGGAAATAGCAGACCACCTGACCTGCCTCTTGAGCAATCTGTATGCAGGTCAAGAAGCAAGAATTAGAACCAGACATGGAATAATGGACTAGCTCCAAATTGGGAAAGGAGTCTGTCAAGGCTGTGTATTGTCACACTGCTCATGTAACTTATATGCAGAGTACATCATGTGAAATGCTGGGCTGGATGAAGCACAAGCTGGAATCAAGATTTCCAGGAGAAATATCAATAACCTCAAATATGCAGATAATAACAACATTACGGTAGAAAGTGGAGAGGAACTAAGGAGCATTTTGATGAAGGTGAAAGGAGAGAGTGAAAAAGCTGGCTTAAAGTTCAACATAAAAAATGAGACCATGGCATCCCGTCCCATCACTTCATGGCAAATAGATGGAGAAATAAAGGAAACACTGATTGACTGTATTTTCTTAGGCTCCAAAATCACTGCAGGTGGTGACTGCAGTCATGAAATTAAGAGATGCTTGCTCCTTGGTAGAAAAGCTCTGACCAACCTAGACAGCATATTAAAAAGCAGAGACATTACTCTGCCAACAAAGGTCTGTCTAGTCAAAGCTGTGGTTTTTCCAGTAGTCATGTATGGATGTGAGAATCGGACCATAAAGAAATCTGAGCCCCAAAGAACTGATGCTTTTGAACTGTGGTGTTGGAGAAGACTCTTCAGAATCCCCAGGATTGCAAGGAGATCAAACCAGTCAATCCTAAAGAAAATCAGTCCTGAATATTCACTGAAAGGACTGATGCTGAAGCTGCAACTCCAAAACTTTGGCCACCTGATGTGAAGAACTGACTCACTGGAAAAGACCCGGATGCTGGAAAAGATTGAAGATGGGAGGAGTAAGGGAACAGAGGATGAAATGGTTGGTTGGCATCACTTGAGTCAATGGCTGTGAGTTTGAGCAAGCTCTGGGAGTTGGTGATGGACAGGGAAGCCTGGAGTGTTGCAGTCCATGAGGTTGCAAAAAGCAGATACGACTGAGCGACTGGACTGAACTGAACTGGACAGGCTTTTCATTGTAGTGACTTCTCTTGTGGTGGAGCATGGGCTCTAAGCACACAGGCTTCAGTAGTTGTGGTGCTTGGGCTTAACTGCACCTTGGGTGCATGTGGGATCTTCCTGGACCAGGGTTTGAACCTGTGTCCCCTGCACTGGCACATGGATTCTTATGCACTCTACCTTCAGAGAAATCTAAAGCACTTCTCTAAAAATGATTCATGATTTATTCAATCATTTTGCTATTGCTGAACTTAGAAGTTAGGATGTTTCTAAATTCTAATGTTATAATAAACACTGCTCTGAGAACCATGAAAGTGAAAATTAGTCTCTCAGTCATGTCTGACTCTTTGTGATCCCATGAACTATATCCTGCTAGGTTCCTCTGTCCATGGAATTCTCCAGGCAAGAGTACGTCCTGGACTTGGTTACCATTTCCTTCTCCACGGGACCTTCCTGATCCAGGTACTGAATCCTGGTCTCCTGTATTGCAGGAAGATTATTTACTGTTTGAGTATTTGTACATAAATAGCTGGCTATAGCTGACTTTTTATCTTCATCTTCAAGGTGGAAATCTTATTGAGTCAAAAAGAATCAACATTTTTAAGCTCTTAATGATAAATAAATAGTGTTAGATTATTTTCTGAAAAAAAATTCTAATTTATATTTTGTCAATAATATACTACAGTGCCTATCAGACTTTGCCTTCATTAGGATGGGTTATTCTGGTCTTTCTGTTTTTTTGTTTTTTTTTTTTTGTTTTTTTTGATGGCTATTAGGCCTCTTTATTTGGATGAAAAAAAATTTGAAGCATGAAACCATGTGACACAATCAGTGCCAGCAGCATCACAAAACATCCTTAATTTATTAGGGTAAGAATGAATGTGTTTGTGTTATTTTGTTATTTTTTACTCTTTTGCTGAAATTTCCTTTTTACCTATTCTTTTTCTAGAATGTGAGCCTAGTGAAAGTAGGAATTTCAATTTTTTATGTATATTCTTTCTTAACAGTTTCTGGACAACTCATCTCAGGAATCAGCTAGTGTTCCAAATGAACTGAGAACAAAATAACTCAAGATTCCATTATTATTATAGCATCTTAAAGAAAGATCAAATAGAATACATTGACCCAAAATAAAAAATTTTGTTTAAGTTTTTATACCAGGACTCTCTGTGAAAGCGTCATAATGCAAGTATGTCTCAGAGCCAGTGGGAAGTGACACAAGTAATTCATTACTTGTAATAAAGTTCTGAAATGTGAGGATGATTTCTTTCCATGAATTAGATCACATTCAAGGTTATTTTTATAATAACATGAATGTTATTAATTTGCTTTCTTGACTGAGAGATTTGTGGTGCCAGAGCCTGTCCATTGGTTACAACAGTCCTGTCCGTAGAAAGAAAAAGTGAACCACAACTGCAACGTTAAATTTGTAGTAGCCATTTTAAAAGGAACAAGTAAAGATAATATCAGTAAGACATTTTTACACCAGTGTGTCCAAAATACTATTAACGTATAATCAATATAAAAATCATTAATGAGACAAAANCACATCTGCAACGTTAAATTTGTAGTAGCCATTTTAAAAGGAACAAGTAAAGATAATATCAGTAAGACATTTTTACACCAGTGTGTCCAAAATACTATTAACGTATAATCAATATAAAAATCATTAATGAGACAAAAAACAATGTTTTTTGCTCTTTGAAATCCATTGTGTATCTTATTTTACAGTTATGGCACATCTCAAATTTGGACCAGATGCATTTCAAGTCCTCAAAATTATCATGTAGATAGTGCTATTGTATGGGGTAATCCAGGGTTTACAGAATTAGCTAGCACTTTTATGGGCTCATGCATACTAAGTCGCTTCAGCTGTGTCCAGTTTTTCGTGACACCATGGACTGTAGCTCGCCAGCCTCCTCTGTCAATGGGGATTCTTCAGGAAAGAATACTGGAGTGGGTTGCCATTTCCAGGGAGTGAATATATTATTCACTAATTAGAAGGATGTTTCTGTTAAGTGTCATAGTTTAGATTCCCTGGTAGCAGACATGAGAAGGATTTGAGTGGAAATAGTTTATTTTATAAGTGATCCCAGGAAAACATTTGTAGGGAGTGAAGAAGTGAGACAGAGAAGGGAAGGAAGCCAGTGAAAATTGTGTTAACAAGTTACTGCTTAGGCAATGATTATGGACAAGGCCACATCATACGTGGATCCAAGGTATGGAGCTGAGCCCCAGGAAATCTTGAATCTGACTTGTAAATGTGTTAAATGGAAAACATTTAGTGAATCTTTGAAATCTTTCTAAGTGCTTGCTTGGCCTCATGGATATCTGTTGATAATATCAATTCCAGAAAACAAAGGATAAAACCAAGACATGTTATATGCTGTCATTGCTGTTATGAGGCATCATAAGAGAGCTGAATTCCTAAATCCAGCTCCTGATAGTTTCAAGCAATTAGGAGGGAAGACTGATTTTCTATAATTTTATGAAAAATGGTAAATTTCTAAGTAGACTTTTTATACTTAGTTTTTTAGGAACAAGACTATATGTGAAAGTATTGATTTTTAAAGACATTGTAAAAATATCATAGGATATTTTTAAGTCCTAAGTCTGCTTTTCCTGTCCTTACTGAACTAAATCAACTTCTCTGTTTCTAGAACTGATGAGTTAATACAAAAAATAATTTGTGAGAGATTTGCCCAGTCTACTGTGCTGACCATTTCACACAGGTTGAGCACCGTTATTGACTCTTGATTGGATAATGGTAAGACCTTCACCATTTTCACTGTTTCCATTTATGTTCAATTTTCAGTGTATCCTTCCTTGCAAAATTTGATAGGAACCTCCATTAATGTTTCTCTTAGTTTCTTCTCTCATTCCTGAAAATTACTCAAGTACTTAACTATACTTTTAGAATGTACTAGTAAATAATATATCCATTAATCTTTATTTTCATATTAAAAGTTTGAATTGTCATTTCTTTATGATGGCCAACTGTTAAAATATTCCAAACCCAAGTTATAGCTCCATATTTTAGTGGGGTAGAACACAGTCATTTTCTCTGTGTCATAGCTGTTTCAGCATTTTTGGATTCCCTTATCAAAATAATAGCTCGAATTTAGACTGCCAGCAGGTTGATGGCTAAAGTTGTGGAATTGCTCAGGAGTCCATGAGAAGAAACGGCCTAATGAGAAAGGCAGTATTTTTTAACTGAAAGGATTTAATATAAGGAATGTATTATTGTTACACTCCGAGTCCAAGTCTCCAAATAGACTGAGAGAACAAGTCCACCACAGCAATGCAAAAGCAAGAAGGGAGTTTATTGCTAACTCGAGTTAGGGCACTCTGTCACATCCAACGCAGTGGAGTGAGGCAGAGAGCCCTGAGCCCAGAATTACAGGAGTATTTATAGACTTAGAACAAAGACAGTGAGTTGGCAAGGGCGGATTGGTTCCAAGGGGTTCTTGGCATCTATTAATTGGCTAAATTTTGCGCATGCAGGCTTGCTTAAGGGACTTTTCGTGTTATCTGGGCTAGTTCTAACCAGGCTACAGGGAATACGCTGACTGGCTGAGTCTCAAGGTCAGGGGGATGATGATCGCAGCTCCTTCTGGGCAGTGACCCAGCTTTTTCTGTGATTGTAGCTCTGGCTACTTTAGTCCTTGAAGCTTGTCATGGCTTCTGTCAGGTCTCAACAATTAATAGGGATTAGAGGGCTAGAAAAGTGAAACACTGGGGTAATGATTTTAGAAAGCAGCTGCAGTATCCTAGGACAGATCTCCAGACCTGAGAGCTAGGAAGAGAGGCCCTAAAGAAGTGATGCTCGGACCTCTGAGGAGAGGTCACTGCCTGGTTGCTGGTCATATTTGTGAGGGGGCAGGATGGGGCTGGTTCTCCATGTGCTAATAGCCGGGAACTGGAGTCAGGTCCCAGGGCTGAGGTGCCGCTAGTAGCAGAATCAGGTAGAGCATTAGCGGTGTTTCCCACCTTCAGCCTCCCTCTAGTGTTGCCCCCTACTGGCAGGACCTAACGAAGTGAACGTGAAGTCGCTTAGTCGTGTCCGACTCTTTGCGACCCCATGGACTGTAGCCTATTAGGCTCTTCCGTCCATGGGATTTTCCAGGCAAGAATGCTGGAGTGGATTGTCATTTCCTTCTCCAGGGGATCTTCCCGACCCAGGAATCGAACCCGGGTCTCCTGCATTGCAGGCAGACGCTTTACCATCTGAGCCACCAACCTGGCAAAACAGTCTCTGAGCTGCTGCAGTGACTTGCAGAGACCCAGCTTCTCCATCACAGATGAGAGTTTAGAAAGAAAGGCAAATGAGATGAGAGACTAAATAAACAACCAGCGAGTCTCTTAACAATAGCTCTGTTCTGTACGCACGGCAGGCTCCAGGCTTTGGTCTCTGGATGTCTGTCTAGTATCTTCCTTTCCAGATTTGGTTGGCTCTTTCTTCCTTAGGAATTTAATATTTCCTTCCTTAGCTTTATTTCCTTCCTCTATCTATTCCTTTTCTCTTTTTCATTTTATATTTTTCTTTGTCCTTTCCCTCTGTTGCTTGGTCAGTTTCAATAAATGAGAAATGGGATGTGGCTTTATAATATAAGGAAAGCATTCCTCAAAGGAAAAAGTTTGGCAGCAAATAATCTCAGAGAATGTAAGATACTTTAAGGTATGTTGATGTTCCATACAAAACAGGTAGTAATCATTAATGAGTGGTCAGTAATACCCACAGTTCCTTACGTCTAAGGATAACAGTACCATCTCTTTTGACTTCTTGGGCAGCTTCTGGAATATCACCTCCTGTCCTTACTTCACATGCATTGTCAGATGGGACCATCAGGGGGGCACTAAGTAGATACCAGGCGGTCAGCATTGAGGCAGTGCCTGTAGTCTCACTCCCCAAGCTGGACGTGCCTCCCTCTGGGAAGGTAGACAGGAGAGGGGCATCCCTAACCAAAAGGATGCTCTAGGCTCCAAGCAGTGTGTATGGCTACCTGGACTAGATATCACGGTAGGAAGCAGGCTCTACCTGCAGACTTTCATGAGAGATGGGGTGGCATTCAAGATTGCCCAACAGTGACTTTTAATGTCTAGAAATGTTTTGTGTCAAGCATCCTTAGTCGTTCATTTTGTGTTCTTGAATGCTAATTGGAAAAGTAGCCTTTTATTTCTAGTTTTTACCTGTCACTTTGTTGGTCTTACCTCTCAACATTGTATTTCAAAGACTGTCCCCCAACACACCATTTTTCCATAACAAATAAATGATGCTGTGAAATTTACCTAGTTCAAGTTCTTTGTCAGGCTTTAGACATAGCAGCAGAAAGATGGCTTGATCTCCAGCTCACTTAAGGGTCTGTTCAATTAAATTCTTTGTTCCTAAATGTACCCTGAAGATTTATTTTGGGGTTTTGGTATTATAGCATTAATGGCATTCCTGGTAGCAGATTCTTTTAATCATCTAATTCTTAGAAGTACTATAGCTTGAAATGTGTGGTTGGTTAGGGAAACTGAAAGACAGAATTAGGAGGACATGTCTCCTGGTCAGTCCTAAAGTGTTATCACTCAGCACCTGATCTGCAGATGTGAACATCTATACCCTCTCAAGCAGTCAGCTTTCTTGATATTATCAAAATACATTCATTTTTAAAATGCTTTACTTACTGGTTTGTTGTTCAGTCACTCAGTCATGCTCAACTCTTTGCAACCCCATGGACTGCAGCATGCCAGGCTTCACTGTCTTTCACTATCTCCCATAGCTCACTGAAACTCATGTCCAATGAGTCGGTGATGCCATCCAACCATCTCACCTTCTGTCGTCCCCTTCTCCTCCTTCTCCCAATCTTTCCCATCATCAGGGTTTTTCCAGTGAGTTGGCTTTTTGCATCAGGTGGCCAAAGTATTAGGATCTCAGCTGCAGCATCATTTCCTTCCAGTGAATATTCAGGGTTAATTTCCTTTGGGATTGACTGGTTTGATCTCTTGCAGTTCAGGGAGTTCTTAAGAGTCTTCTCCAGCACCACAGTTCAAAAGCATCAGTTCTTAGACCAGCACCCAGCCTTCTTTGTGGTCCAGCTCTCACATCCATACATGACTTCTGGAAAAACCATAGCTTTGACTATATGGACGTTTGTCAGCAAAGCAATATCTACTTTGTAATGCACTGTATAGGTTTGGTATAACTTTTCTTCCAAGGAGTGTCTTTTACTTACCAATATCTCCTGGTAAGGAGGTTATAAATTTCTATAACCTCATATTTTTTCTCTCTTGGTCAATGTCTATGAACAAATATTTAAAGTAGTTTCATGAAGCAGCTCACTGCCCGTCCCTCCCCAACTTTCTAGTTTTGTCTCACTCTGTTCTCCCTCCTTCCTTTACAGCTAAAACCATACTGATGGTCTTTCAGTTCTCCAGATTCAATGTTCACTCTTACAATGTGCCCTCTCTAGACTGTTGGCTTAGTCTAAGGTGCCTGCAGTGGAAATGGAGAGATGGTGGGACCTGGGGTGGATAAGGAAGTGGAGCCAAGTGGACTGTGTGATGAATTGAACATGGGCTCTGAGGGCAGAGAGAGAGGTTGATGCTGGTTTCTGGGTGCAGAGACTGAGCATCTGGGTGAATGGGGAAGATGGAGGGAGAAGGGAAAGGCAAGGGTTCTGTTTGGAGCCTGTCAGCTTTGTGATGAATGACCTTGTTTCCAGGAAAGGATCTTACCCTTCACTGTGGAGCTGCTCTTTCCACTCGGGTGTTGGGAGACCTTTAGTTTAAGGTTCCCTGGTTGAGATCATCAGTGAGGTCATGGGGAGGTCCCACCAGGAGATGTACGCTTAGCCCTGTGTTTACATCTCAGTCTGACCTGGTTGTGGTTGCTGATGATTCTGGTAGGAATAACAGGATTAGACCTCAGGGCACCAAGAGACAGGCATCCCCCAGCTTCAGAGTTGAGGATTGTCCTCTGTGCTCCATTCACCCCAGATATAAAGCTTGTATATTTTTCTAGAGCTTCTAATTACCAGTTGGCTTTCAATGCAGCAAAAACATCACAAATAATGTTATTTCTTAAACCTTCAATTTTTGAGGCAATCTTATTTTTATTGCTTGCTTTAGAACTATAGGCATACCTTGTTTTACTGTGCTTCCCAGATATTGCATTTTGTACAAACTGAGAGCTTGTCATAAACCTACATTGAGCAAGTCTATAGGCACCATTTTTTCCATCAGCATCTGCTTATTCCATGTCTCTGTGTCACCTTTTGGTAATTCTCACAATATATCAAAGTTTCCCTATCATTGCAGTTGCTTTGGTGATCTGTAACATCAATGATCTTTGATAACATCACTACTTTGATAATATTACTACTATGACTTACTGAAGTCTCTGATGATGGTTAATATTTTTTTAGCAATGCCTTATTTTTAAGTTAAGGTCTGTATATAGTTTTTTT
>SJYW01042876.1:0-12778 GCA_006410735.1 Raphicerus campestris
AGATAATTTGTCTGTTTCTGCTTTAAAAACACTAAAGAAGATAAGTAGACCAAAGAGGATAGTACTCTTTTCCAGGTAAAACAATTTCCACTTAATTTCTCATTAACACTTTTTAAGAAAGCATATGCTTCTATGTAATTCATTCGACTATCTTTCTTTTACATTCTACAGTTACAGGTATGTAGAAAAGGACTTCTAAAAAAACAAAAATAACTTTAAAAAATTATCTCCCTAAAAGCCAAGAGAAAAGTGTAAGTATAGTCATTGTAATTCTAAACTCACAGGTCCGGGGAGTAATGATAGAAACAAAGAAACAGTGTTATGAACTGTTTATAGCTTCCTGACCTCTAATTCCTATGTTGAAACCTTAACTCAAGGTGATGTTATCTGGAGATGGGGCCTTTGGGAGGTAATCAGGCTTAGATGAGGTCATGAGGGGGCGTCCCAGGTGGCTCTAGTGGTAAAGAAACTGCTTATCAATTCAGGAGACATTAGAGACAAGGGTTCAATCCCTAGGTCAGGAAGATCCCCTGGAGGAGGGCTTGGTAACTCACTCCAGTATTCTTGCCTGGAGAATCCCAAGGACAGGAGAGCTTGTCAGGCTATAGTTCATAGGGTCGCAAAGAGACAAGCACATCTGAAGCAACTTAGCATGCACACAGGATGTCATGACGGTGGGGTCCTTATGATGGGATTGCCTACTTGCTCAGTTGGTAAGCTATATCCTACTCTTTGTGACCTGCCATGGACTATGCCCCACCAGGTTCCTCTGTCCATGGGATTTTCTAGGCAAGAATACTGGAATGGCTTGCCATTTCCTTCTCCAGGAGGATCTCCTAATGCAGGGATCAAACCTGGGTATCCTGCCTGAATCTCCTGCATTGGCAGGTAGAATCTTTGCCACTAAGCCACCTGGGAAGCCCATGATGGGATTAGTACGCTTGTAAGAACAGTTATCAGAAAACTTGTTCTCTGTGTGTGTCTCTGCCATGTGGGAACGAAACCAGGAGGTGGTTATCTATAAGTCAGCAGGGCAGTCTTCATCAAAAATTGACCATACCAACACTTCCCAGCCTCCAGTACTGTGAGGAATAAGTTCCTGTTGCTTAAACCATCAGCCTATGGTATTTTGTTATGGCAACCAAAGTTAAGACAGTTTCCCTTGCTTTGCTGTTCTCTCCATCTCCACCCTGATAAATAATCTAGTTTTAACAATGTTAAAGATTGAATCTTTAACTTTGAATTAGATTCTATTCATTAGAACTGCATTATTAAATTAGGTAGCCACCAAACACAGGTGGCTAATGAGCATTTGAGATGTGGCTGAATTGAAATGTGCTGTAATATAAAATACGTATCAGATTTTCCATAAGGTCTCAAAGAGTTGGAAGTGACTTAGCACACATGCATAGTATCAAAAAGGAGAATATTAAATACTCCATTACTAATTTAAAATTTTAATTACATGTTAAAATACATATTGGTTTAAATAAAATACATCATTAATGCTAATAAACATTTTTTAAGCTTTTTTTTTTTTTAATATGGTTACTTCCCAGGTTGTGCAGTGGTAAAGAATCAGCCTGCCAGTGCAGGAGACCCAGGTTCAATTCCTGGATGGGAAGATCCCCTGGAGAATGAAATGGCAACCCATTCCAGTATTCTTGCCTGGAAGACTGCAGGGACAGAGGATCCTGGTGGGCTACAGTCTATGGGGTGGCAAAGAGTTGGACACAATGGAGCAGGCCCACATATAACGTGGTTAGTAGAAAATTTAAAATCATGTCTCTGGCTTGCACTTGTAGATGAAATTAAGTTTCTAGTGGGGAGATTTAGAATCTCTCCTTGTTTCTATTAAAAGACAAATCCTGATTACAGAAGTAATATTAATGAATCTGTTATATCTTGTTGCTCATGAATTGTCAAAACCTGAAAAGTGCTTTCAAAGGAGACATTCTTATAAAGAGAGAATTATGATATCATGTTGGAAATAATTTGGGACATTATCAAGAGCAAGATAAGAAATTTGCAAGGGACCTTGGAAGACCCGCTTTGTTCCAGTTCATAGCAGATCAAATGTTATCCAGTAGGAATTGCAATCATGAACTCATAGCATGTTAGAGATGAAGACACTTAGACAGAATATTTTCAGATAAGGAAAATAAAGCTTTGGATATAAAAATTTATTGCTTCCTTTTCAACTTTATCTGTTGTTGCTCAGTTGCCAAGTCTTGTCTGACTGTGACCCCATAGACTGCAGCATGCCAGGGTCCTCTCTCCTCCACTATCTCCTGGAGTTTGCTCAAATTCATGTCCATTGAGCCAGTGATACTATCTAAACATCTCATCCTCTGTCTCCCCCTTCTTCTTTTGCCTTCAATCTTTCCCAGCGTCAGGGTCTTTTCCAAAGCATCAGCTCTTTGCCTCAGGTGGCCAAAGTATTGGAGCTTTCTAGGCATTTGAACTTACCTCCCTTTTAAATGGAAACAATACTGGACTCTCTTCTAACTCATATGGTTGATACTGAGAATATTCCAAATAATATTTATCCTCATGAATTCCTAGCAAAAGGAAACCAATTGTGACAGCAAGATTTCATCACTTATCTCTCTTGCTTTAGAAAAGCTAGCAAAAATATGTGTCATTCCTGACAAGCAGTGTTGAACGTTCAGAATTTTATAAAGATGGGGTAGATTACATCTTAGCATTAAAAAAAATAAAAGATGTTCCATATTAGGGTAAATAAAAATTGAATATATTATTTTTATCACATAAAATGGCATTTTTAAAACTTAAGTTAGATCAGTATAAATGAGATTCCATATTTTGTATATTAAGATAGACAGACTAATAAGTGGTTTAGGGAAGGAGAGTAGATAGGCTGTGCCCTGGATTCTTTACCTTCTGCTGCACCAAATTCATAAGTGTTATATGTTCACCACCATAAGGCAATGCCACCTTTATTGTTAGTTATGGATGATGATCCAAACTCTTATTCTATCAATATTTGTTGGATAACACATGAGATACATGTTCTCCTTTGATCCACATAGTGAGTGAAGTCACTCAGTCGTGTCTGACTCTTACCAACCCCGTGGACTGTAGCCTACGAGGCTCCTTCATCCATGGAATTTTCTAGGCAAGAGTACTGGAGTGGGTTGCCATTTCCTTCTCCAGGGGATCTTCCCCACCCAGAGATCGAACCAGAGCCTCCCTCATTGCAAGCAGACACTTTTATTGTCTGAGCCACCAGGGAAAATCTTGACCCACATAGAAAACAGGCTAATTTTTTTGCTTTTCAGCAAGGGTCTTTTAGGATGTAGCCTGGTTTGGTTTCTCTAGACATTACTGCTATGCCTGTTGAAGAAAATAAGGAAAGAGAAGATTTTTATTTCATGGGTCTAGAAAAAACATAGAATATTTATATTTCTGCTTTGACAAGGTCCAGATCCTTCTAGGCCTTTCAGTGGCATGAAAACTCAAAAACAGAAAGCAGTAGGACTTATTGCCTTGCCACATATAATAATGGAGGGGCCATATCAAAAAGAGCATCACACAGAGAAAATTTTATTTACTGTCTCTTCCCCAGTGCTCAATGAAAGTAATGATGGTGTTTTATTAAACCATGTCAGAAATTCTCACTTTTAAAGAGGGTTAAGGACATTTTGACATTATGTTAAATATTCCCATGTCCATTCTGGGTGAGCTTTAATTATTTGAAGTCAGTTACCGGGACTTCTTTGGTGGTTCAGTGGCGAAGACTCTGTACTCCCAATTCAGGGAACCTAGGTTGATTCCTGATTGGGGAGCTGGATCTCACATTCTGCAACTAAGAGCTTGCATACCACAACTCAAGATCCCACATGCTGTCATGAAGATTGAAAATCCCATATACTCTAGCTAAGACCTGTGCTGTGTCACTCAGTCAAGTCCAACTATTTGTGACCCCACAGACTGTACTCCACCAGGTTCCTCTGTCCACAGTGTTTCTCCAGGCAAGAATAGTGGAGTGGGTTGCCATTTCCTCCTCCAGGGGATNGAGTTTGCTCAAATTCATGTCCATTGAGCCAGTGATACTATCTAAACATCTCATCCTCTGTCTCCCCCTTCTTCTTTTGCCTTCAATCTTTCCCAGCGTCAGGGTCTTTTCCAAAGCATCAGCTCTTTGCCTCAGGTGGCCAAAGTATTGGAGCTTTCTAGGCATTTGAACTTACCTCCCTTTTAAATGGAAACAATACTGGACTCTCTTCTAACTCATATGGTTGATACTGAGAATATTCCAAATAATATTTATCCTCATGAATTCCTAGCAAAAGGAAACCAATTGTGACAGCAAGATTTCATCACTTATCTCTCTTGCTTTAGAAAAGCTAGCAAAAATATGTGTCATTCCTGACAAGCAGTGTTGAACGTTCAGAATTTTATAAAGATGGGGTAGATTACATCTTAGCATTAAAAAAAATAAAAGATGTTCCATATTAGGGTAAATAAAAATTGAATATATTATTTTTATCACATAAAATGGCATTTTTAAAACTTAAGTTAGATCAGTATAAATGAGATTCCATATTTTGTATATTAAGATAGACAGACTAATAAGTGGTTTAGGGAAGGAGAGTAGATAGGCTGTGCCCTGGATTCTTTACCTTCTGCTGCACCAAATTCATAAGTGTTATATGTTCACCACCATAAGGCAATGCCACCTTTATTGTTAGTTATGGATGATGATCCAAACTCTTATTCTATCAATATTTGTTGGATAACACATGAGATACATGTTCTCCTTTGATCCACATAGTGAGTGAAGTCACTCAGTCGTGTCTGACTCTTATCAACCCCGTGGACTGTAGCCTACGAGGCTCCTTCATCCATGGAATTTTCTAGGCAAGAGTACTGGAGTGGGTTGCCATTTCCTTCTCCAGGGGATCTTCCCCACCCAGAGATCGAACCAGAGTCTCCCTCATTGCAAGCAGACACTTTTATTGTCTGAGCCACCAGGGAAAATCTTGACCCACATAGAAAACAGGCTAATTTTTTTGCTTTTCAGCAAGGGTCTTTTAGGGTGTAGCCTGGTTTGGTTTCTCTAGATATTACTGCTATGCCTGTTGAAGAAAATAAGGAAAGAGAAGATTTTTATTTCATGGGTCTAGAAAAAACATAGAATATTTATATTTCTGCTTTGACAAGGTCCAGATCCTTCTAGGCCTTTCAGTGGCATGAAAACTCAAAAACAGAAAGCAGTAGGACTTATTGCCTTGCCACATATAATAATGGAGGGGCCATATCAAAAAGAGCATCACACAGAGAAAATTTTATTTACTGTCTCTTCCCCAGTGCTCAATGAAAGTAATGATGGTGTTTTATTAAACCATGTCAGAAATTCTCACTTTTAAAGAGGGTTAAGGACATTTTGACATTATGTTAAATATTCCCATGTCCATTCTGGGTGAGCTTTAATTATTTGAAGTCAGTTACCGGGACTTCTTTGGTGGTTCAGTGGCGAAGACTCTGTACTCCCAATTCAGGGAACCTAGGTTGATTCCTGATTGGGGAGCTGGATCTCACATTCTGCAACTAAGAGCTTGCATACCACAACTCAAGATCCCGCATGCTGTCATGAAGATTGAAAATCCCATATACTCTAGCTAAGACCTGTGCTGTGTCACTCAGTCAAGTCCAACTATTTGTGACCCCACAGACTGTACTCCACCAGGTTCCTCTGTCCACAGTGTTTCTCCAGGCAAGAATAGTGGAGTGGGTTGCCATTTCCTCCTCCAGGGGATCTTCCCAACCCAGGTATCAAACCTAGGTCTCCCACATTGCAGGCAGATTCTTTACCACCTGAGCTACCAGGGTAGCCCAAGAATACTGGAATGAGACAGTCCAGTATCCCACTCCAGTAGTGGAATACTATCAGGGAAGCCAAGTAAGACCTGGTTCAGCCAAATAAATAAATAAAATATTTAAAACAAATAAAGTCAGTTATGGAAATATCCTGATTGTTACCACTGATTCATTCAGGAATGAGACTTAGGCCAATCCATGTGTGGTGTTCCCCACACCAAGAGCATGTGACATAATTTGGGCTGATGAGATGTAGGAGGTTTTCTGCTGAGTTTCTGCAACATTTCTTTACTTGGATTTGAGATTAACAGGAAGGGACAGTGTCTGTCATACAGATGTGCCACCTAGAATTTCTGTAGATGTTTGATGATCGAAGGTTAAGGCCAGGCACACAGAGGTTAAGACCAGGAATACTGAAGGCTGAGCGGAGAGGACTGTGATAAAATGGAGCTTGAAATCTTCAATAATTAAGTCAACTGTAAAAGCGACTCTGCCTCTAGACTTCACTTATAAGAATCAATATCTTAGTTCCTTCCGTTTTGAAGCAATGTGACTTGGATTTTTCATTTTACCACAGCCAAAAGCAGCCTAATGTGAGGGAACTGTTAGAGTATGCTGACATGCAGACTGACCAATGTAGCTGACCTTAAATAATAAGTAATTTCTTTTATTGCCAGAAGCTACTTTGGTAGCCATATTGCCTGGCCAAACACAAATACCATATAAGAAGTTCAGGGTCACTGACACTCATCCCAACAAGTAGAAAGACAATGAGAATAAGACCATGTTACCATCTTTGCACTTACAGTGATCTTTTGTTGCTGTAAATATTGTTATGCGACCAGAATCCTTTCATATTGAGAGCAAGAAAGGTAACATGTGTTTCAGTAAATGAGACACAGCTATGCTTGAGTCCATTAGTCTGTCCCCTGGGGCCCAAGAAGCTACTTAAGCAGTACATTTTTGGTGTATCTCACCATCTGCTATTCAAATGTTTCCCATTAACCGTGACCACCAGTGGTTTAACCTTTCAGTATCTTTCAATTATTCCTTTGACAGTAAAAACGACAACAACAAAACACCTGTGCTAGGATAGATGCGCAAAGTTCATTTTGAGGCTTGTATTGTGCACCTCATAGATATGTCATCAATTAAATGAGGGCGTGTGTTAGATGAGTTGCATGTCCAGATATACTTCTCTGTTCTGAATCCATCTATCTACATTGCTGAAAGACTATGAAATAGCTTCCTTGATATTTTATTACCATCGAGCTGTAAAATTTAACAGCAAAGCCAACATTATCTAAAATCTACCTTTTATGGAAGAAAGGGACCATGTGGAAGATATAAAGCTTAACCAACAAGACACCCAGAAGTAGCAAATGAACGCTTGAAGTGAGCTTTTGTTCGTTAGAACTAAAATCGCAGCTGAACGAAATGACTTGCCCTTCATAAAAATAGTGTTCGACGTATTTCAAATCCAAATGCTTATTTCTTCCTTCATAAGAGCACACATTTAATGTAAATGTGTTCCATGCTCTCTACTTCAGCTGAGGAAAAGCATCTATTGTGTTACAAATCAAATCCCTTCACACAATATCTTCCTTTCACTCATTTGTAGAAAATGCAAAGGATATCAGGGTTGTCAGAATAAAAAATTCTTTTCCTTTAACAACAGCACTCAGAAGTAGACTTTAGAGCTATAAAAAGGAACTTCAGAGACTAAGAGAGGAAGCCCTAAATTGTTTATCATTACTGTGTGGGGAAGATAAGACAAGTCAAGTCTGAACCTGGATTGCATTATTTATGTAGTACATTATACTTGTAAAGCAATGGTAACTATTTCATATATTTAAAGCTCGGTGCAACTCTCTGGTCCTGTTTGACATTCATTCTGCAGAAAATAGCATATTTTAAAGAATAATCTACTAGAAAGCATGACTTGATTCCTCACCAATGGTTTTATCCAGGCTTAATTCTATCAAAGTGGGGCATTTAGAGAGAGGCACAGATAACTAACACTTTGTATGCTGCGTTACTGTGGTTGCCAAATCCTCTGAGATAAAAGCTTAATTTAGCAAATTTGGACCCAATGGCTAAGGATTTGGAGGAATAAGTCTGATTCTCTGAGGGATAGGTTACAAGAATGGACATACCTGATCTCAATTGAGGGAAGAAACATGTAACTGAAATTGTGAGAATTTGCTCATCTTCTGCTTTACTTGGGCTCCTTCTCTTGTCCATTCTCCATTCAGAAGCCAGGATGTTTCTGTATAAATGGAGATCACAACATATTTCCCTGGCTTAAAATCATTCAGAAGTTTATCACTATGAAGTCTAAGTTCCTTACATCTGCCTACAAGTCCTGTTACGATCTGACTCGTGTGTGTGTGTGTGTGTGTGTGTGTGTGTGTGTGTGTGTGTGTTAGTCGCTCAGTCGTGTCTGACTCTTTGTGACCCCACAGACTGTAGCCCACCAGGCTCCTATGTCCATGGAATTCTCCAGGCAAGAATACTGGAGTGGATTGCCATTTCCTTCTCCATTCACCCTCAAAATCAACTCCAGTAATTAATTCTCACTTCCTTCCCTTTTTTTCTTCCCTCCCACCCTGGAAACCAGAACTTTTAAAAATGTCCTTGTAAAATGCTGAGCCATGCATGGTTTTCAATGCTGTGCCTCCGATTAACCCTCTCTTCAGCCCTCATCAATGGATCTTTCTCCACATCTCCACCTTCTCACAAACTATCCCTTGTTGAAGGGCTAGGTCTGTGAGCTTTCTCTGCCCCTTCTGCCTATCATTCCCCCATTTGTGTTCTACCTTCTTGTGTCTTTTGCAGCAGCTGTCACCACTGGTATTTTTTTTTTCTTTTTGTCTTTATGATCAGTTTTTACTCAGATATCTGACAACTGTGAAGAAATGTTTTTAAAAGCATAAGAACTTACATAATTGTTGATTTTCTGAGTTAGAATGCAAGGGTTATTACTTTTGTTTGCTTTCATCAACATGGAGTCATTAATTTATTTCATGAATTTCATTATCATTTGTTGAACATTAAAGGGTATAAACTACTGAGTTGGCATTTCCTTGCTTACATGCTTTGTAATGATTCTTAAATTTAAAAAAACTAAAAAATCTGATGAAAATTTATTGTTATATTAAATATGTTGATGGAATTTTTAAACTAGAGATTAGAGTCACTGGATATAAAAGAGTGTTCTTGGCTGAGAGACCAATATGGATACTTTCTTTGCTTTGGATTTTTAATTAGCTTTGAAAATTTAGAAGATTATCATGTAAAAGTTTTACTTAAACTCTTTTCTAGGATTAAATATGTGCATGGGGGTAGGTGGAAAATTGAGAAAGTATTGGATAAAGTTAGTTAATTAAATTATTAACAGGATATTCTGATTTTATAAATAAATAAAATGCATGGAAACCTGTCATAAAAGAGATTACTGCTGTAACTAATGTAAAAGAGTTATTAGAGTCATTAAAAAAAATGTACTTTTAAGCATGTGGTTGTGGAGGACTTCTTTACTGCCTGACCACCAGGGAAACCCAAATGCAAATTCCAGAGAGGGGAGATGTTTCTGCCTGGTTTCTAACCAGGGAATTTTGTATGTGGAGGCAAACATGATAAGTGATAATCACTACACTATGGAAACTTGCTTTTGTCTGAAGGAAGGCTCAAATCTTAAGATTTCAGTCTTAAGAAATCATCATGAAGACTTTAGGGTGAACTCAGTAGCTGGTATGTGACACTAAAAATCTGGCAAAAGAGAGAGATAAAGAGGGATATACTCAAATTCTGAAAACAAACTATCCAAATCTTGGAATGACGCCAAAATGTTTTAATGCAGGGAGCAGAGTGCAAAACAAAGACAACACACCCAACTAAGGCTAAAAGAAGAGAATGGCAGCTTTAGCTGTTTCACCGCAGAAGAGAGAGAACCTGAAGCTTCTCAGCCAGGCCTTCTGGACATTCTCTTTCCCCCTAGAGCTGATTGGAAAGCATACCTTGAAGCATGTGCGTATTTGTGTGTATCTTAAAAAGAGATGTTGGGTTTATCAGAGATCGATTTGGAATGTTAGGAAGACTGTTATTCAAGACACTGGAAAAGAATAGGAAAAGGAAAACAGCTAAAAGCAAAATCTATAAATAAAAGAATGATAAATAGTTCCCTGCTAGCAAATGCTTTAGATTTGCTTTACAGCAATGTGTACTTGATTCTTTAATTTGAACTGATCTGCGCTTCTGAACATTAAATAATGACTTCTGGAAAAAAAACGATTTAAAATTATGAATAGCACCATGTACCCAACAGTAAAGGAAATTAAGAAAACAGGTGATTTTTCTTTTGGAAGCTGACAGTATTTGTATATTTTGTATTTATTTGTCTTTCTATTAATATAGAGTATCTACATTTAAAATAGATTCAAGAGAATGAACAAAATTCTTCTGGAAAAGAAAAATGTAATTTTGTGTGTTATCACTAATTCGTTTTTGCCTTTGAGTGTCCTGTAAATTTCAATTTTCTGGTTCTCAGTTTCTTCACATAAAAAATAAATTATATTTAGTAATTGCTGATGTGTTTTCAGCTATAGAGTCCTCTGCCATTTGTATAAAATTAAGACAAAGGGATTTATAAAATTAAGAAAAAAGAGACATTCTTAGATTTCACTTAAAGTAATATTTGCATAAGGCAATGCATATATATACACATATGATTTTGGATTAAAACAATTTTTGACTGTACCACATAGCATGTAGAATCTTAGTTTCTCAACCAGGGGTTAAACCTTTGTCCTTTGCATTGGAAGCATGGAGTCCCAACCATTGAACCACCTGTATATGATGTTTTTATATGCACTAGGAAACCAAATATTTGTGTGACTCTATTGTAAAATTCATTTTATTNTCTTAGTTTCTCAACCAGGGGTTAAACATTTGTCCTTTGCATTGGAAGCATGGAGTCCCAACCATTGAACCACCTGTATATGATGTTTTTATATGCACTAAGAAACCAAATATTTGTGTGACTCTATTGTAAAATTCATTTTATTGTCATCTGGAACTAAAACCTCAGTGTCTCTGAGGTATGTGTATACTCTAAAAATGATACATATATCACGTAAAATACCATAGAAAAAGATGTCAGTAACCTCACAAAATAAGAAATGTGAGTGTCATATAACATTTTACCTAGGAACACTGATACTCTACTTAGATGCGTAAATGGTTTTATATTTTTAAGTTTATGTTTAGTCAGTTGTAAAAAAGAGTTTATATTTTTCTAATGCTTTAAATTCCTTTCCCAATTAAATAATTTGAGTACAAAAATTCATCACTCTAAAACAAAACTAGTCTGGAGGAATTTGAAGAGTAGAAGTACTGAACTGAAACAACATAAATGTTATAATGTGTTTTCTTTGTGGATGGTTATAGGACATACGAGAAAGATACTCCTTTAAAGTTAAATTTTTAAAAATGGACATTGTCGAACATATTCATTTCTTAGACGAGCATCCATTACATAATAAGTCTTGAAAGGTCTGATCTGAAATACCTTACTATGGTGCTTTTACTGAAAAAAGTAGAGCATTATGCCACTAAGTAGATACAATAATCAAAATCAGGCTTTTTTTTTTTTAATTTCATGAAATGACTAGAGTGAGAATGGGAATACATTCCATAAAGAGAGAGAATGAAACTTAAAGACCATTTAATAGAGTTATTTTCACCTGCCTGTATCTTTTTAAATCTTTGGGCAAACTCCAATATAAAAATCAGATCAAAACACAGTCTGTCCTCCCCACATGGGGGTCCTCAGATTGCTACTCTGAATCCATTAAAACTCTGCAGAGCACAGACTGAAAACCACTGATCTGATCTTGCCATCATTTTCCAGATGGCAAAACAGTATGATGAAGATGAATGTATTTACCAAAGCTGGTGGCTTGATGTGTGGAAAACCAGATCTAGAATCTGGTCTGTTGACTCCAGCTCTTGCCTCCTTCCAGAAGTGGTAAATACAATCTATGTCAAGTAGATGAGAAAGTACTATGCAAATAGATTGTCCTTTAATCTCTTTCCTTTATTGAAACAGAGTCCTCTTGCAGAACGCTGTCTGCTTGGTACCAGACATCTTAGGGTGATAAGTGATTAATATAACACAGAAAGCAGAGATCCACACTATTTTAAGAAGGCAAATTGGCTTCTCAAATATTTTCAAATGGTACTGACATTGTGTAAAACTTTTCTAGAAAATTCTGCAAACACTTTCCACCAAGTATAATCTTTTATTTTGCTTTTTCCTCAAATTGTCCAAACTCAGAATGGAATGACTGGCCTGTAATAGCATAACGTCATTTAGAAGATCACTCTTAAATGTTACAATTATTCAATGACAAGATAAAAGTCATCTAAAAAGCAGAAGGTTTCCTTTCAACACTTTTGAAGTCCTATGGCATCATTTAACAGAGAAGGCAGGTATTGGTGCTTTTATCACTATTACATTGTTAATGGTAAGTGTTATAAAACACAAAGGACTATATGAACTTTCCTCTTGGAAAATAGTCTCAAATGTGTATATCATGATCATGAGATGCCCATATTAAAGAATTGACTAAATCCAACAGACTGAATACTAGTATTATACAATGTATTTGTTTTAATTTTAGTCAAGCAATTCTGAGCTTCCCAGGTGGTTCGGTGGTAAGGAACCTTTCCTGCCAATGCAGAATCTTCCATAGGTCGGGAAGATCCCCTGGAAAAGGAAACGGCGGCAACCCACTCCTGTATTCTTGCCTGGGAAATCCTGTGGACAGAAGAACCTGGCAGGCTGCAGCCCATGGGGTCACAAAGAGTCAGACACGACTGAGCACATAGACACACAAGCAATTTTGCTCTTAATTCTTAAAAAAAAAAAAAA
>SJYW01042879.1:0-10796 GCA_006410735.1 Raphicerus campestris
ACTCAACGGACATGGGTTTGGGTGGACTCCAGAAGTTGGTGATGGACAGGGAGGCCTGGCGTGCTGCGGTTCATGCAAAGAGTCGGACACGACTGAGCGACTGAACTGAACTTACCTGCCTCTTCCTGTTGTTCCTCCTATTCCCAGCATTCACATGGGTCACCCCAGTGATGCTACCCAGTGTAACAGCAACTCAGGGAATGACTCATCTTCATCAGGATCCCCAGTTCAGCCACTCTTAGAGGCAAGCATCCCAGACAGCTGATGCTTTGAACATAAGTCACCTCCAGAGGGACATGCTCCTGGCACAGTCCATGTCAGGATTTCCACTCAGCTACTCCGAACTTGACTGTCCCTGAGCTCTGGAGAATCTTCAGGAATTACAGAGCTCACAGCTCCCCAGTCCCTGCAAGGTCCCACCCAAACCAAGTGACCCTGGCTGGCCCCCTGGGCCTCCTGGGGGTTTCTGCCCTCATGGATCACAGGTGTTGCTGCTGGTTTAACGTCTGAATACAGTCATTTCATGTATTTTGTCCACATTTCAATTGTTTGCAGAGGGAGGGCAAGTGCAGGCAGTGACACCATATGGTCACAGGCTTCGAGCTACCCTTTAAAATAAACACACGTGGGACTTCCCTGGTAGCCCAGTGGTTGACCACGCTTCCACTGCAGGGCCCACAGGTTTAATCCCTCGTCATGGAATTAGGATCTCGAATAAAAAAAAAAATCCTAATTTCTATCAATAGGTCATTCTATGAGACCTAAAATAATAAACAATATTTAAATAAATAAATAAATACATGGGAACCAGGGTGTTCCTCCCCAGCCTCACCCCATGGCCACATTTTAATGCCTCCATTCTGGTCTCCCACATGNTTGCAGGGCCCACAGGTTTAATCCCTCGTCATGGAATTAGGATCTCGAATTTAAAAAAAAAATCCTAATTTCTATCAATAGGTCATTCCATGGGATTACACCTAAAATAATAAACAATATTTAAATAAATAAATACATGTGAACCAGGGTGTTCCTCCCCAGCCTCACCCCATGGCCACATTTTAATGCCTCCATTCTAGTCTCCCACATGGAATCCGTCTCAAGTCCTGTGGATCTTGGCAGAATCCTCTCTGAAATCTCTGCCCTCCTCCCTCCCACTCATCCAACCTCACTGAAGCAGTCTCTCGGCAGGCCTCTGTCTCCTAGTCTTGTCTTGGCTTCCCACAAGCATCATCCTGAGACATTCCTGCCACACTACCGCTGTGTTCAAACCCCACCCTGGCTCACAGCCAACCTTGCTCTCTATTAGGAGGACATACTGGTCATCTCTTCCCCATCTGCCTGTCTAGACCCAGTTCCTGCTCCTCCCATTGCTTGTGCCTGCCTGTGCACACCTGTGGGCCTGTGAACATGCTCACCTGGACATGCACATCTTCGAGCCTCTGCTCGCCCCTCCCCTCTGCTCAAGAAAGCTCTCTTCCAGCCTTGCCCTTGGTAAGCCCCCGGAAGCATCACCATCACCTGTACAATACTCCCCGAAGTCAAATCAACTGTCCCCTCCTCTCTCTCTGACTCTTCCCTTGCATACATCACACAGCCTCCATGACCTCTAGCGGGTGGAGGGGCACCTGCCTCTCCTCTCAGGATGGCAAACGCTTTGGAGAGCGGGAACTGCATGTTATTTCTTGATTCCCCTGCTCCTGCAAGCGTCTGAAATCTCTGCCCACATTTGGGCTTAACTGAATCAAGCCCTGACAAACAGCAGAAGCTGGCTGTGACTGATAGAGACACCAGGAGCCCCCCCGAACACAGACCCCAATTCCAGCTCTGAGCACAGGGTACCATTCATCCTGTACCCCACCCAGGACCCAGAGTGGTAGAATTACAATGGCAAAGCCAAGTTTGAAAGAAAATGTTCAAGCCAAGTGAAATCAGGAGGAAAAAGACAGTCATGGGGGTGGAGATGGACAAATCCCTGAGAAGAGCAGGAGAAGAGGGTGGGGGTGGAGGGCCTATCTGGCAGCTGTGTGGTAGCTGTGTGGCACCTATGTGGCAGCTCCTCCTGTCTTTCAGTCTCTTGTCACCATGCACATGCAGCTATGTTATCAAGCAAGAGGATAAATAAGTCTCCTCTGAGTTACAAAACACACGTGAACTTCCTTAGCACAGGCAGCACCAGGGCAGAGCTGACCAAGGGCACATCCCAGCTCAGACCTGCCAGCAGGTGGAGGGGAGGGGGCGGCATGGGCTGATGGTGTATCTCTGAGGTGAGAAAAAGAGACAGTCATCAAGGAACCGGAGTAAGGTGGGCCTAGGAGAAAGGTTCTCGAGCCAAGAGAGCAGAAATTTTTAAGGAAGGATTTAAAAGTGTGTATTTTGCTTTGGAAATTATAAATAAAATTCTCAGACATGGATTTGAGGGTCCACAGGAATTTCTGAAGTGACAGCCTCTGAGGACACAGAGATGAATAAGCCACCATCCTCTCCTTGGAGGAGCACGGAGAGACTGCAGGGGAGAGGCTCGAGAATAAATACAAGAGGATGCAGCGTGATGGATGGCGTGGCTGAAGCAGACACGAGGCACGGGAGGGGCTGACAGGAGAGGGTGTTAGCAAGGAGGCTGGAAAACAAATAAAAACCTTTACCTCTAGCATCCCTGCAGCCCCGTCAGGATCCCCCACTCTCGGATCATTTTCACAAGGACACATATTTTGACTGCTCCCTGGGAACAGTTTTAGGGACATCAGAAAAGCACAGTTAGGAGCACACAGCTGGCGATTGGTAAATGCAGATTTAGGGGCTTCCCTGGTGGTCCACTGACTAAGACTCCACGCTCCCAGTGCTGGGGACCTGGGTTCTATCCCTGGTCAGGGAATCAGTAGATCCTGCATGCCACAACTAAGACCCAGCACAGTCAAATAAATGAGTATTTTTTAAAATTAAATGCAGATTTAACTGACGTGGTCTGGGGATTCATCCTGATCATCTTCCCAGGAAAGCCACCTCACCTTTATAAATCAGAAATTGACCCCAATTCGTATTCTATCACCTAGGTATGCTGAGGCCATAAACCACCCGAAAGCTGAGAGTTGCTGGAAAAATTAGTTTATTTCTCATGTAACAAGTCTGGCAGGGCTGGACAGGTGCTCGACTCTGCAGATCAGCTAACTGTAGCCCGCAGGCCAAATTCAGCCAGACTCCCACCTTTGCAACTGAAGAGCAATCGGAACATGGCATGCTCACTTGTTCACTGCTTCTTGGCAGACTGTGCAAAGCGAAAAATATTTACTATCTGGTCCTTTATAGAAAGGGCTTCCCTGGTGGCGTAATGGTAAAGAATCCACCTGCAATGCAGCAGACCCGAGTTCGATCCCTGGGTTGGAAAGATGCCCTCCACTTCAGTATTCTTGCCTGGAGAATCCCATGGACAGAGGAGCCTGGCAGGCTACAGTCCACGGGGTCACAAAGAGTCAAACATGACTGTGAGCATGCACACACATCTTTAAAGAAAAAGAGTATTGATCCCTGGACTACTGCCTGCCATTTGACTCTAGGACCAATCACCTAGGGAAGAGTTCCAGAAATTTCTGCAGCAGTAAATAAATTCTCTTGCATGAAATTACATGTGAATTATACACAACTCCACTCATGACTCATTAGCCATAAATGTCACATGGCTCTACCCCACCACAGAGGCTGGAGGTGCAAAATTACTGATGAACTGCATGAGTGACCACACACTGCTGCTGCTGCTGCTGCTGCTGCTGCTAAGTCGCTTCAGTGTGTCCGACTCTGCGACCCCATAGACGGCAGCCCACCAGGCTCCCCTTTCCCTGGGACTCTCCAGGCAAGAACACTGGAGTGGGTTGCCATTTCCTTCTCCAGTGCGTGAAAGTGAAAAGTGAAAGGGAAGTCGCTCAGTCGTGTCCGACTCTTAGCAACCCCATGGACTGCAGCCCACCAGGCTCCTCCATCCATGGGATTTTCCAGGCAAGAGTACTGGAGTGGGGTGCCATTGACCACATACTATACACCTTCAGATTCCTTTGTTAAAAATAAAGAATTCCAGGGACTTCCCTGGCAGTCCAGCGGTTAAGCCTTCACCTTCCAATACAGGGGTTCAGGTTCAATCCCTGGTCAGGAAGCTAAGATCCCACAGACCTTGTTGCCAAAAACCCAAAACATAAAACAGAAACAACACTGTAACAAATTCAATGAAGATTTTTTAAATGGTCCACTTAAAAAAAAAAAAAACTTGAAAATAAAAAGAATTCCACAAACCCTAGCAAACAATCTGTCTCAGGCAAAAACCATGTATGGAAACAATGTGGCCCAATGGCCTTTTCAGGAAACTCAGAAGACAGGTCAAGCAAGAATAAGAACACCCCTTAAAAAAAAAATCACAGAAACACACACCTTTTTCTGATTAGAATTTTTTTCTTATTCAAACCTCCTGGCACTCATATATCCTTACAAATTTCTCTCAAGCCTTTTCGGAGAGTCTTCACTGCCTTCCTGAACTGGGCACAATTTCAAATCTGATTTCCTTCAGTCACTAAGTGCAAGCTGTGATTCCCACAAATGTCCCTAAGTGACAGGCTTTATCCTTGTCAGCACTCTGTTCTTGCCTCTGAACTAAGCCCCCTGTTCCCAAGACAACACTTACCACCAGCACTTATGGCTCTCAACTTTCTCCTCCTCCCCTCCTTTTCTGTCTCCCAGTCGGGTCTTTATTCTCTCTCCTTCCAACCTTCCAATTTCCTTCCACCCCACTGTCCCCACTCCTGAAATGTGTACTTGCCTCATCACCACTCCAGACTCTCCCTCCCGACCCCCCAATTAGGAATCACTCCAGAATTCCCTTGAATCATCAATGGCTGTTTGTTGCCATCTCTTCAACTCGAACTGCTTATTTCTTTGTTTAATACATAGAGCACCTTCTGTTCAAACCGCTGGAGGGCCTTGGATGGTGAGGTGTCTTTTCAGTTTTTAATGAGTCCAATTCAGTGTAGACTCAGTTTAAGATCTACATTTAAAGTTCTCTTATTAGCTTCACACAGAGCAGGGGGAAATATCAGAGCCTGGCATTTAAAATTTCACTTCTTAACTTAGAGATATTTCAGAGTTTCCATTGGGATCAAAAATAAGCATCAAAGAAGACACCATATCCACTTAACGAGAAAAACAGCAAAGGAGATAGCCAAGTATTCAAATGCAGAGTCAACAAACTGAGGAGTTTAACAAGATCACCCAGAATGGAATGGTTTCTGTCTCCTTACAACTGTATTTATAAATGTTTTCCTAAGAGATAAATAAGCAGATTTTTGGATGACAGAAATGTTTTCTCTTCTAAGCTTTAGGCAACATGTTTGCCTTCTTAGCTGTATCTTTGCAAATGCCCATCCAAAGACCTGAAATTCCTGAAGAGGCCCAGTTATCTGCTGGCACTTGGCTTCAAAACAGAGGGAGCGCTCACCCAGTCCCCCTCACATCCCATGGGGCGCTGGGAATGACCAGAAACATCACACACACACACACACACACACACACACATTGTTTTATGCAGAAAACCTCCTGTTGCCGTTTTTCTGAACAACTGCTGCCTTGAATAGGTTTATGATGGAAAACTGAGTCTGCAAAAAAAATGCCAGGATCCTATCTGACACCTATTATTTTATTTTAGATGCCACATCAAAGTTAGAATGCAGTGCTCCTTTACTGTAAAGCTATCATCGTAAGAACTCCACTGCCTGTTTCTGAAAACGCAAATTTGGCATTCTCAACAGAGCACCATCAGCCTAGGTAGGGTCCAAGCCAGAACCCAGAAATCTCTGTTCAAACAAGCCCTACTTGAAAGCTCCATTCAGCTCTCCACAGCCATGTGCAGAAGCCAAACAATAGTAAATTCAGCGAGGACAAGAAATGTCTTCTGTCAGGTCTGGCTCTGTTCCGGGGGAAGGGGATTAGGACAAGCTGCCCAAGCAGTAATTAACAAGACAGGGACAACCCCAAAGGGCAGTGTGACTGGCTGAAGCAAGCGAGGTCTGCACACTAAGGCTGAGAATTCCTGCGTTGTCTGGGGTTTGGTGACAGTCACCTGCCCCAACTAACTGGCAGTTTATGAAGCTAATGTGCATTTGGAATATCCAAGAGTAGTATATGAATACAGAATACAATAGCAGGCATTTTCTCAACGTATTTTCCCAATGTATCCCGAATGTTTCATGGACTATCTCTAAACAGACTCATCTCCTGTATGTGGCCTTTGGGAAATAACTATGCCAGAGAAGGTTTTCTATGTTTGTTTTATTTTAGTTTATTTCCTTGGTTTTCAGTGGGTAATTTACTTTCAGGCCAAAGGTCTTAAGCAACACTGATATAGAGCTTTTAAAAGAAATTAGCTTCATCCTGCTAGTGTTATAAAAACAGGAGAGCTGGAAAAGAATTTCGAGATTGCAGACCATTGCTCTCATTTTAAGTTAGGGGAAATTGATGCTCAAAGGAGAAAATGTTGGTGCGTGGATGGACACACAGCAAGCTGGGTGGTAGCCAAGATTCCAGTGTTTTCCCTGATGCTCAACCCAAGGTTCTGTAATTGTTTTATGCTACGGCTTCTTGTCATCATTAGAGGAAAAAACTAGAAAGAAGGAGCAGTGATGGGAAGAGTAACTTCCTTTGCAGCCTACAAAAAAAAGGTCACCAAATGCTCTTATTTAAAATTCATACCACAAAATCTGAAAGTGAAATACAAGCAGCAAAAGCTCACAATATGTGACTCAACAACAACAACAAAAATTTAATGTTGGATTATATATCTATGTAAAGTGTTGAAATGCAAAAAATTAGCAGGATTATTAGGAAAATTGTGGGCAATAAGCTTTAAGCTTTTGGTGTAAGAGTAAAATCCCAAGTCATAAATCATAAGATTGGTAACTTGACTACCATAAAATTTTAAACATATGCAAGACAGAGGACTCCATAGAAAGTGAAGGGACAGGACAAACTAAAGACAATATTGGATACATAAATTAAAAATTAATATCCAATTTACAGAATGAGCACCTATAAATCAGTAAAGAAAAATCAACTCATAGCCAAATGATATGAAAAGAGATTTCCCAGAAATGGAAGTGTAAATGGCCAATAAACACATGAAAAGATGTTCAACTTTGCTAGCAGTCACTGAAATGAAAATCATAACAATAAGAAGATATTGTCACTCATCAAACTGACATTATTTAAAAGACTATATAATACCAAGCACCGAGGAAAGAGGAGGGAAATGAGAACCCTCATTCATTTCTGGGAGAGGACCCACTAGCACAGCAACTTGGGAAAATAATCAGCTGCTTCAAAATATTAAAAGCATGCAATCCCTTAGATTTAGCATTTATATCTCCTGGAAGTTTTTCCAGAAAAGTACTTAACATATGTTCATAATGAGACATGTGCAAATACAATTAACCCACCATTACTGGTGGCTCACCAGTAAAGAAGCCCCCTGTAACGCAGGAGACACAGGTTCATTCACTCCCTGGGTCGGGAAGATCCCTTGGAGAAGGAAATCGCAACCCACTCTAGTATTCTTGCCTAGGAAATCCCATGGACAGAGGAGCCTGGCAGGCTACAGCTCATGAGGTTTCAAGGGTCAGACATGACTTAGCAACTAGACCACATGGGAAAGAGAGAGATCTGCAAACAAACTAAACATTCCCCGCTGCAGGAATGGTTAAATAAGCCACGATATATCCCAATTATTGACTCTTTTGTAGCAGAAGCAAGTCAAAGATACACGTATTCCATATACCTTGCAGCCTTAGTCACAGTAGCCAAGACATGGAGGCAACCTAAGCACCCATTGATGGATAAGTGGATAAAGAAGATGTGGTGTATATATATATACAATAGACTATGATTCAGCCATAAAAAAGAAGAAAATCTTGCCAGCTGCAACAACACAGATGGACCTTGAGGGCATCATGTTATGTCAAATGAATCAGACAGACAAAGACATATACTTATGATATCATTTATATTTGGAATCTAAAAAACAACAAAACCAAGCTCATAGTGCATAGAGAACAGATGAGCAGTTGTCAGAGGTAGGGGTANTTCATTTCTGGGAGAGGACCCACTAGCACAGCAACTTGGGAAAATAATCGGCTGCTTCAAAATATTAAAAGCATGCAATCCCTTAGATTTAGCATTTATATCTCCTGGAAGTTTTTCCAGAAAAGTACTTAACATATGTTCATAATGAGACATGTGCAAATACAATTAACCCACCATTACTGGTGGCTCACCAGTAAAGAAGCCCCCTGTAACGCAGGAGACACAGGTTCATTCACTCCCTGGGTCGGGAAGATCCCTTGGAGAAGGAAATCGCAACCCACTCTAGTATTCTTGCCTAGGAAATCCCATGGACAGAGGAGCCTGGCAGGCTACAGCTCATGAGGTTTCAAGGGTCAGACATGACTTAGCAACTAGACCACATGGGAAAGAGAGAGATCTGCAAACAAACTAAACATTCCCCGCTGCAGGAATGGCTAAATAAGCCACGATATATCCCAATTATTGACTCTTTTGTAGCAGAAGCAAGTCAAAGATACACGTATCCCATATACCTTGCAGCCTTAGTCACAGTAGCCAAGACATGGAGGCAACCTAAGCACCCATTGATGGATAAGTGGATAAAGAAGACGTGGTGTATATATATATACAATAGACTATGATTCAGCCATAAAAAAGAAGAAAATCTTGCCAGCTGCAACAACACAGATGGACCTTGAGGGCATCATGTTATGTCAAATGAATCAGACAGACAAAGACATATACTTATGATATCATTTATATTTGGAATCTAAAAAACAACAAAACCAAGCTCATAGTGCATAGAGAACAGATGANTGTGGTGTATATATATATACAATAGACTATGATTCAGCCATAAAAAAGAAGAAAATCTTGCCAGCTGCAACAACACAGAGGGACCTTGAGGGCATCATGTTATGTCAAATGAATCAGACAGACAAAGACATATACTTATGATATCACTTATATTTGGAATCTAAAAAACAACAAAAACAAGCTCATAGTGCACAGAGAACAGATTAGCAGTTGTCAGAGGTAGGGGTAGGGTAGGCAAAATGAATAAAGGGGATAAAAAGGTATAAACTTCCAGTTATAAAATGCCTAAGTCATAGGTATATAATATACAGCACAGAGACTGTTGTTAATAATATTGAACTGTATATCTGAAGGTTGGTAAGAAAGTAGATCTTAGTAATTCTCATGACAAGAAAAAAAGTTTGTAACTGTGTTGGTGATGGATGTTAACTAGATTAAGATGATGATCATTCTGCAATAATACAAATATCAAATCATTAGGCTATATACTTTAAACTCATACAATGTTACATGTCAGTTATATCTTAATTTTTACAACAGAATCATGCCAGAAGACCCCTGCTTTCAATAACGTGTGTGTGTGGTCACTCAGTTGTGTCTGGCTCTTTGCGAACCCACAGACTGTAGCCCACCAGGCTCCTCTGTCCATGGAGTTCTCCAGGCAAGAATCCTGAAGTGGAGAGCCATTCTCTTCTCCAGAGGAATTCCTGATCCAGGGATCAAACTCAGGTCTCATGCAAGGCAGGACGATTCTTTGCTGTATGAGCCACCAGGGAAGCCACTGCTTTCAATAATGGTTGCCTGGATAATCCCAACCAGCTCTCCAGCTGAGGACACAATCAAAACTGCTCAAAATTTAACAATGACTTCATATACATTATTAATACTATGTATAAAGTACTTAACTAATGTGAAAGTACTATATAGCACAGGGAACTCTACTCAGCTCTACCTAAACAGGTAGCGAATCAAAAAAACAGGGGGTTATGTGTACCTATAGCTGATCATGTGTACCTACAGCTGATCATGTGTACCACAGCTGATGGTACCTAAGCTATGACCAACCTAGGCAGCATATTAAAAAGCAGAGACATTACTCTGCCAACAAGGAGCCACTAGTCAAAGCTATGATCTTTCCAGTAGTCATGTATGGATGTGAGAGTTGGACTATAATGAAAACTGAGTGCCAAAGAACTGATACTCTTGAACTGTGGTGTTGGAGAAGACTCTTGAGAGTCTCTTGGATTGCAAGGAGTTCAAACCAGTCAATCGTGAAGGAAATCAATCCTGAATATTCACTGGAAGGACTGATGCTGAAGCTGAAACTCCATACTTTGGCGACCGGATGAAGAACTGACTCCTTAGAAAAGACCCTGATGCTGGGAAAGACTGAAGGCAGGAGAAGGAGATGACAGAAGATGAGATGGGTGGATGGCATCCCCGACTGAATAGACTCAGCGGACATGAAGTTGAGCAAGCTCCAGGAGTTGGTGATGGACAGCGAAGCCTGGTGTGCTGCAGTCCATGTAGTCGCCAAGAGTCAGATACAACTGAGTGACTGAACTGAACTGACCGGCAGCATGTTCACTTTGCTGTACAATATAAACGAACACAACACTGTGAAGCAGCTATACTTAATAGTGAAAGTAAAATACAACAGACAAAAAACATTTATTAATATAAGGATGGCTCAGTGAAGGCACCAGAGAAACAAACAAAAATATGAAGAGTTGCTACACCAGAATCCAGGAGAGAACAGAGGGCCAGGAAGATGAGCCTCAGACTGGAGGCGTCACGCCCTTTGTGGACACCCGTCAGTATCGGGGGGACAGCTGAGGGGCTGAGAGTTTTCACAGCCTCACGGGGCTGGGGCAGATACTGGAGCCCAGAGC